>VZRI01008932.1:0-12383 GCA_013397515.1 Upupa epops
AGCAGCCTCCACCTTCATCTTCGTATCCTCCTCAGTCAGGTTGAAGTGTTTGAGCTCGAAGTCCCCCTCAGCATCAGCGTAGGTGTAGAGACGCACGGAGAAGTCGGTGCTGGCCATGGGGACACGCACCAGGTTGTACTCGATCCCTTGGGATGAGGTAGGGGGTGATGGGGTGGGGGATACACCCCTGCCATCCTTTGTGGGGTTCAGCATCCCCACCCCACCTCCCAGCCCCTCCAGTAGCCAGCACCTGGCTAAAGGAAGCCAGACAGAGCAGCCCTGTCACCCAACAGCAACCTCTTGCCCCCAGCCCCACCTTCCTCGGAGAAATAGGAGCGCAGGAGATGGTTCTGGGCATCCTTGGACAGTGACTGGATGTTGATAGCAGCTGAGTCTGTGACAGAGCCCCCAAACCCTTTCACCTTCTGGTACCGCTGCATTGTGTCCAGAGTCAGATAGAAATCTGGGGGAGCAGGGGGTGTGAGAAAGCACTGCTGCAGCTGCATGCAGAGACCATCTTGGGGGGCAGCCTGCAGCAGGTACCTCGGGTCTGGGCATTGCGCTGGAAGCTGCCCTCGCTGCGCTCCAGCCGCTTGCCAGCCTTGCTGCTCTCGTACTTGACGAAGATGCCAGGGGCCGGCAGGACGACTGGGTCCAGCGTGTCACAGTACGTGGCACTGCAGGCACACACCAGCGAGCCATGGCCAAAGTCCTTGGCATCGCAGGGACGGCTGCCTGTGGGCAAGGACAGGATGAGGCTGTGGTGGGTGCTCAGCTCATCCTTTCACCCCACTGCTTTGCTGTCTCAAACCACTGACCTCTGTGCCAGGACCTACCTGCTGCCCGCAGCACTGCATGTGCCAGCAGGAGCCCGTGCAGGATGCCGGCACACCCCAGCCACATGGCACCTCTGCTGTGAGGCGTCTTGGCTCGACGCTGCTGGCACTGGGGGGTGAGAGTGGGAGAGAGGGGGTCAGCACCCAGCTCCTCTCACCCTGCTCCAACGGCACACAGAGAGATCCAAGGATGGCACCAGCAGCTGAACCCCCCACTGCTCTGTTCACTCCACACAGCCCAGTGTTCTCCTCCCCTGGTGCCTACCACCCCACTGGTGCCCACATGCAACTCCAACTGTGCCCTAGCAGAGGGTGCAGCCCTCTGGGTGGGTGCTGCTGCCTTGTGCCCACTGCTGACTGGTGTTCCCAGCCACCCACGCCAGCTGCAGCAGCAGCTCCAATCCCTCCCATCGCTTCACTCCCACTCCTTCTCCCTCCTTGCTCACCCCATGGCAATGCCACGCTGTGCTGTGCCACTCCACACATCCCTGCTGCCTTCCCCAAGCTGCAGTTCCATGTTCCCAACCCCAGGAGGGCAGCAGCCAGGAGCCAAATCTGAGGCTTGGAGGGATCCCCCATTTCCCTGCCCTCTGTGGGGGCTCCTGCCCAGACTCAGAGCAATGAGGAACCCCTCAGCAACCCAGTGTCAAGGCTGCTGCTTCCCCTGGCACTGTGAGATGAGGGTGGGATGGTGCCAAGCTATCCCAGTGCTTCCCACACCCCTCCCAGTGCAGGGCCCAGTGCAATACGCATCCCCTCACTGCTGTCCCACTCTCCATGACCATCCCCATCCCCTCTTGACTGAAGAAGCCACTCAGAGCAGGGTACTCACCTGCTGCCAGGAAACCCTGTGATCTGGAAACACTGGGCGTGGGGCAGTGGGGTGGCAGGACCTGCCTGGTGATGGTAGGAGGGGACAGCGTCTGGCAGAGCAGGAAAGGTGAGTCCAGCACCCCACAGCTCATGGGACGGCGTTTGAAGAGCAGCCCTGGGGTGGATTTTGCAACCTCAGTGCAGCGAGAGCTTTCATCACTCACTGCAGCATCTTGCAAAGCTCCTGAAACCCATCCCAGTGGCCAGAGGGAAGGTGAGAAGGTGGAGGGTGGGATGGCTACCAACCCCCAACCCCAGGTGCCTCTCACCTCAGGGCACCCTGCTGAAACCCTACCCCCTACCCCAGTCAGCTCCAGCCCAGTGTAGGACCCCTCAGAAAAGCCTTGTCTGGCCCAGGGTGCCCAGGAGCAGGGGCAGCAGAGCCTTCCCAGGCATCCTGCTGGGGTCCTACTGGGCTCCTGGCAACAGTACCAGGGCAGCCAGTACCCAGCTGGTGGCTGAACCAATAACTTTCTAGCATGGGCAGAGGCGCTGCCAGGCTGTGAGCAGCCCCACACGCAGCCAGACAGGGGAGCAGGGAAGTGGCACCCCACTCTGCTCACCATGCACCTCAGAGGGTGATGGATGAGGAGATCCCGCAGGGGGCTTCACTCTCCCCCACTGTGGGACTGTGCTCCCTACACCTGCAGCTGGGC
This sequence comes from Upupa epops, assembly GCA_013397515.1. NCBI lineage: Eukaryota > Metazoa > Chordata > Aves > Bucerotiformes > Upupidae > Upupa > Upupa epops. The sequence goes on from VZRI01008932.1 coordinate 2,366, forward strand.
TGGGTGGAGCTGCTTAGAGCAGTTTATCACCTGCAAAACAAGTCTGAGCTTCTCACCCACTAATTTGGGATCTCTCCTAATTGCAGACACCAGCCCATCAGAAGAGGCACAGAGCCATGGGGGAGGTGGAACCTGCACAGCCTGGCTCTGATGCCACTTGTGGGAGGCTGCTCTGTTGCAGCTCCTTTGCCCAGGGACTGCAACACCTTGCATGGGGATGTTGCACGGGTGGGAAAGGACCTGGAGGTGTTGATTGATGGTGCTGGAACAGGAGCTAGCAGGGTGCCCAGGTCACCATCCTGGCTGGGATCAGCACTGGGGTGGCCAGCAGCGCTGGGGATGCGATAGCCCCCCTGTCCTGGGAACTAGGGAAGCCTCCCCTTGAGTCCTGGGGGCAGTGCTGGGCCCCCCCTTCAAGAAAGAGATCGAGGGGCTGGAGCGGGGCCAGAGAAGCAACGAGGCTGGGGAAGGGACTGCAGGGAAAGGCTGCTGGGGAGAGACTGAGGGAGCTGGGGGGTTCAGCCTGGAGAAGACTCAGGGGGGACCTTCTCCCTGTCTCCAACTCCCTGAAGGGAGGGTGCAGTCGGGGGAGACCAGGCTCTTCTCCCAGGCACCCAGTGGCAGGACAAGAGGTCGAGAGTTGTTGAAGGACAGCCTGGCTGTGGCCTAGAGTGCCCTGATGTGGCCCCTGGGGTGATGGGAGCCCCTTGGGCTGGGCTGGAGGAGCTCAGAGGGCTCTGCCAGCCTCAGTGATCCTGGGATTCTGTCTGACTGCTCCCCTAGTGAAAAATCTCCCTCTGGAATCTCTCCAGGACCCTTTGTCTTTCCTATGGGAGCAGAGTCCATGGGGACGACCCCCAGTCCCAGCGCAGGACTGCAGAGCAGGGTGTACGCTGCTGCTGTGGGAGAAGCCAGACAGGAGCCAGCAGCAGAAGCCCTCCCCATATCCGTCCTGGGGACTGCGTCCAGCAGGATTTACCCTGGATGACCCCAGAACATCCCTTCCCACCCAAACCAGTTCGTGATTCCATAAACGCAGGGAACATGGGGATGGGCAGACGGGGTTGAGCTGCAGTTTGGTGCCTCCATCCAAGGAGACGGCAGTTAAAAGCTATTTTTTCTCCCCATTTTTTCCCCCAACCTCAGCAAATCTGCAGCTCCGTGGGGGCTTCTGCCAAGGAGCTCTCTGGGTTTCTCATTCCAGCGATGCTGAGTGCGTTCTTAAAGGCTGGAGCCAGCAAACACTGCAGCCGGTGGTTAAAGAGAGCAAACAGGGCAGCCAGGTGGCTGCGGGCGGCTGGGATAGAGGGGACTCTGTCCTGAGGCCACCCGAGGGGAGGGGGACTGGGTGCAGTGGGGCTCTGGGAGGCACCCTGGAGCTCAGAGGGCTGAGGATGGGGGTACTGGTTGGGTTTATGGGGCTTTTTGGCTCCAGTTTGTGTGGCCCTGGTGCTGCAGGATTTTTGGACTTGGAAGAATAGAATAGGATTAGTAATAATAATAACAATAATAGCTATGCACTGTTAATTATTAGTTATTAGTTATTAATAATGAAAATTATGTTAATAAATTGGTAGTAAAATACAATTGCTAATTAATACTCTAGTTGGTAATATTAATAATTAACGGTATTACTAATACCATTATCACTACTAATTAATAATACCAATTAATAATAAATAATTCTAATTATTCATAATAAATACATATAAATATTAATATCTTAAAATGTTAAACATCTAATGTAAATAAATTTAAATTAAAATAGTATTACTAATGCTTTAATTAGCATTCTTAATATTATATATTAAACAATAATATAATTAATATTACTAATTAATATTACCAATTCATAATGTTATTTCAATTATATTAATACATTAAAATTAAAATACGATTACTAATTAATACTATGAATAGTAATGTTAATATTTACTATAGCTAAATAATATTATAAATATTAGAAATTAATTTTCCAATTAATAATATAATGTATATTAATATTATAATTAATGAATAAATAAAAATTAGAATCATAATAATCAATACTATACTTAGTAATACCAATAATTACTATTACTGGGTAATATAATGAACATTATTGCTAATTAATAATAGAATTATTATGATAGTAGGAAGATTAAAATAATAGAAATAATTTAGTATACACTAATAAAATCGTAGTTTTTAAAATCAAAAGAAAAAATAATGAAATAATTAAATAAAAAATTCTCAAAAGTAATCAAATCATCAAAAGAGTAATGAAAAATAAAAAGAATACTTAAAAATCGTCATCATAATAAAAATAATTATAATACTTTAAACATTAAAAAATACTAATGGTATTGGAATGAAAATTAATTTATAAAGTAATTTAAATCATAAAATGAGCAGTGAAAGCTAATGATAAAGATGATGAAAATAAAAAGAGTGACCATATTTTTCTGATTCAAAATTGTGAAGAGGTAAAAAGAAAATGAAGAAATAATTTTTAAAATTAAAAATGAGTAAAATCAATAGTAATTAACATAGAAATAACGTTTTGAACAATAATAAAAACAATGAGAATAATAAAGTTAAAATAATGAAAATAAATTAAAAATTAAAAGCTTAAAAATTTTTCAATTAAAAATTGAAATTAAAGAGTTTAAAAAATATTTAAAATACTACTAACAATAAAAATACAAATTAATTAAATGTATAGTTATAGAAATTTCACAATGGAAAGACTACTAAGTAGAAGAATTAGAAGACTAATTAAAATAATAAAACAATGACACAAACACAGACGCAAACTGAAACAATTGATTTTTTAAATGAAAAAGAAGAAAAAAGAATTAAAAAGAAAAAGAATGAAGGAATAATTTAAATAATGAAAAGAAAGCAAAGCATTTCCAGTAAAAAGCAAGAAAATCGTTAAAAAAATGAGAAAGAAGAATTAAAGTTAAAAAAGTGAACTCTTCTTTTTAAAAATTGAAAGTTATACAGCAAAATAAGACTTTAAAATTAAGAAAATGTAACTAAAAATCACTTTTTAAACAAGAAATGATTAATTAGAATTAATTAATTAGTAAGAAAAATAAAGAAGGAAACAAATTACTACAATCTAAACCAAGTAATAGGGGGGGAGGGGGTGCCACCACCACCTGCACCCCATGAATAGACTCAGGAGGTGACCACCGGCTGAGGCTCCAGCAGCCACCCTCAGGGCTATGGTGGGGTGCAGCCCTGTGGGGGTACCCCGCTGGCCCTCAGCTTCTGCAGCGGAGAGGAGGAACAGGGAGCTATTGCATCGAGGAAAGAGTGACGGCGATGGCACATTCCGCAGGGAACACGTCACAGCTTTACTGGGAGCCCCAGCCACATGCCAAGACATCGAGGATCCACGTGTGGAGCACCAGGAGCTTTTAGGAGGAGCGGGGAGAGGACGAGGGAGCACCAGTAGCCCCAGTCCTGGGGTGACACCAGTGTCTGGAGAGCACTGACAGAATTAGGACTGTCCAAATCCATCCTGCTCTCCCAACCCCATTCCAGTTCTGGAAGATGCTAGAAAGGGTTTGGGAAGAGCTGACCCCATCTCCAGTGCCCCATGATTCTATCTCCAGCACCTCAACCCTATCCCCAGCATCCCCAATCCCATCCCTGCTCCCAGACATCCCAGTCCCCTCAGCTGGCGCTGCTCCGGCCATCACTGCTGGCGCCACAGATAGGTCTGGATGGAGTCAGCTGGAGCCACTGTCTCGATGAAACCAACGGCGGGATCCTGGATCCCGAATGGAACATCCCAACCGGACCTGTGGGGATGAGGGAGGATGGGGCTGAGTAGGTCAGCTCAGCCATAGGGCTGAGCATACCCCAATTCCCCTCTGACCTGTTGAGAACCACCAAGACGAGCCCCCCATCGGGGCGTCGCACAGCCACATGCTCCAGCTGGCAGAGGAGGCAGCGGCGGCTGCTGTGCAGTCCCACCCGCTGAGAGCCCTCAGGGATGAACTTGCTGCAGGGAGAGGAGCAGGAGGGGAGAGATCGCACCCCTGGCATCAGGCTGGATGGGATCCCCAAGCCCCCCACAGCTCTGCCCCACCTGAAATGCCCTAAGTGGTAGAACATGGGCTGCTTGTAGAAGACATCCTTGCTGCTGTCTACAATGATGGGGCTGTCCACGTAGTTCTTGACCCAGTTAGGACCCCCCTTCATGTCCAGGGCCAGGTTCCAATCGGTCCAGCCAGCCACAAAGTGGTTCAGGACCTGGGCAATGGGGAAGGACCTGAGTGGGGTTGAGCCCTGGGTGGGTTAGGTGCGTGATGTCAGGGATGTGGGGAGGGTGGTACCGTCAGGATGCTGTGGCTGTATCTGACCCCCCGGTCCCAGCAGCCCAGCGACACAGAGAAGCGGAAGGTGAGGAACCCGCTGCAGGCCTCCGTGTAGAGGAGAAAATGATCGGGGAAGAGCTCGTGGGTGGCATCCAGGCTACAGCTGGGTGGGACGATGCTGTCCAGGTACCAGTGAACCCCCACACCGGCAACGTAGCGGGCGGCAGTGGCATTGCCCAGGACCTGGAGGATGCAGAGGAGCCACCTCTAAGCCCTGGTATGGACCCCACACACCAGTAGGGTCTCACCACCCCTCTGATGGGCACTGCAGCCCTCTCCCTTCAGCCCCCTCAATGAGAGGGGGTGGTGGGGAACCACTCAACGAGTTCCTTGCCCCCCTGCAAAGAGCCAAGCACAAGGAAGGTGCCAGTGGCTGCTCAGCTGGACTCTAGGACACGGATGCCACCTCCCGTCCCTGTTCCAGCCTAGCACTTGGGATCCAGCTCCAGCAGACCCAGTTTGCCACCTGCTCTACCACTGGGGCTACTGTTTTCATCCCAGCTCTAGCCCCAGGTTGGGGTGGGAAGAAGCGGGGAGGGAGAGGAAGGAGCCAGCTGGGCTCTGCTCTTCACCACTTTAGCCCAGTGTGGGAGGTGGATGCGCTGGTCGTCGAGGATGATGAGGCGGGTGGGGTGGAGGCTGCGGGTCAGCGCAGGGCCCAGGTCACGGACAACGAAATCCCGTTGGTGTGCGGCAGTGAAAGCGATGGTAGGGAACTGGGGAGGGGTGAGGAGAGCAGCGAGGGGCTCATTCTGCACTGTTACAGCCCAGAAGGTCACGTTGTGCTTTGCATACTCATCCAGGAACCTGGGTGAGGGGGCAGATAGGGCAGCATCAACTGCAACCACCCACCCCAATCCCATCCCTAATACTCCCTGATCCCACCCCCACCACCCCTGAACCCATCCCCAGTACTCCATGACCCCAGCATCTCTGACCCCATGACCCTAACCTCATCAGCCCCACCCCGGTCACTGCGGTCCTTGGGCATCCCAGGATGGGACTTCATAAAGTAGCTGGCCAGGTGGGCTCCCAGTGCCAGGCATTGAGGCTCCCCCTGGGTGTCTCCTACGGGGCCAGGCTGAGGGAGCTGGGGCTGTTCAGCTGGAGGAGACTCCAGGGAGACCTCAGAGCAGCTGCCAGTCCCTGCAGGGAGTTGGAAGGAACCTGGGGAAGGGTTTTTTACAGGAGTCTGTAGGGACAGGACGAGGGGCAGTGGCTTTGAGCTGGAAGAGGGCAGCTTGAGATCAGATCTGAGGAGGAAATTCCTCCCAGAGAGGGGGCTGAGGTCCTGGCCCAGGTTGCCCAGGGAGGTTGTGGCTGCTCCCTCAGCCCTGCTGGTGCTGAAGTACAGGTTGGATGGGGCTGGTGTGGGGAGAGGTGTCACTGCCCGATGGCAAGGGTTTGGCACTGGGGTTGCTCTGAGAGTCTTCCCAACCCAGTCTGGGGTTCTATGAGGCAGTTTGGCTCTCCCTCCCTGCCGCAGTGAGCAGCCTCGTACCTTCCTGGTCTGGGGATGTGATCGTCTGAGATGCTGTCCACTGCTTTTTGCTGTGGCAAGCAGCAGCCAGAGAGTGTCCCCAGCTATGCTGTGGCTCTAGGGGAAGCCAGGATGGCCCCACAGGACCTGCTGCCTGCTCTGCCTGGCAGCCCAAGGGCAGAGATGCTGCAGGGAGGAAGGGGCTGGTGGCTGAGATACTCAGAGATGCTTTTAGGAACCCGAACCCCCCTCAGATCCCCTCCTCAACACCCTTCTCCTCACTTCACAAAGTAGTTAGCCCAGGCCTTGTGGTACTTGTCCCCTGCCTGCCCCTTCAGCGTCCCCTTCCCCCGGACATCCCCATTAGTCTTCATCCAGGCTGGGGTAGTCCAGGGGCTGGCAAACAGTGACAGTGGCCGCTTGCTCATGGCCATCACTCGATGCAGGAGGGGGATCTGCAAGAGAGGGGGCAGAGGAAACAGCTGAGTTCACCCCCAAAATCCATCATGAGTAGAGAAGACTCAAAGGACCGCAGTGAGGAAGAGTAACCAGTGAGCACCACCCCATGGCACAGAGCCCTGGCTACCAGCACAGGCTGGGATGTGCCAGGACGTGCCCTAGAGGAGATGCCAGGTCTCACGGGCTGTCCCCACACACCCCAGCATGGAGCCAGGGTGGGCGAAGACATGAGGTGCCCACAGCATCCTCCCACCTTCATCTTCATATCCTCTTCAGCCAGCTTGAAGTGCTCGAGCTTGTAGTCGTCTGGCTCATCATCATAGCTGTAGGGCCGCACGGAGAAGTCGCTGCAGGCCATGGGCATCCGGATGAGGTTGTACTCGATCCCTGTGGAGCAAGGAATGCAGCAGGGACCCGCCTGATGGGATGGGTGTCTCCCTAGGCACCCCCATCTCGAGAGGACCTCATGAGCTGCTGCTCACCAGTCCCTGAGAAGTAGGAGCTCAGCAGGTGATCCTGAGCCACAGGTGACAGCGCCAGGATGTTCATGGCAGCGGCATCAGACAGAGACCCTCCAAAGCCCTTAATGCGCTGGTGGAGCACCGAAACGTTGAGCGTCAGCAGCATTCCTGCAACGGAGACATCCTGCAACCTTCCAGTGCTTCAAGAGGGGTCCCATGGTGACACCCAGCAGCCATCCAGTGGGTACCTGGGTTGCGCAGGCTGTGCTGGAAGCTGCCCTCGCTGCGCTCCAGTCGCTTGCCGGCCTTACTGCTCTCGTACTTGACGAAGGTGCCAGGGGCCGGCAGCACCACGGGGTCCAGTGTGTCACAGTATGTGGCATTGCATACACACACCATGGCATTGCGCCCAAAGTACTTGGGGCTGCAGGGTTGAGCGCCTGGGGGACATGGGGACAGGGCTGGGGGGCAGCTGCCAGCCTGTGGCTCTGACAGAGCTCCCTGCCTGCCAGCAGGATCTGCACCCCATCCCCTCACTGGGAATCTCATTCTGTCTCCCAGGGCATCCCAGTGCTCAAAGCTCACTCTCTCTGTGCTACTGTCCCAGTGCCATTGGTCAGTCCAGTGCTCAGTGCCACTAGTCCAGTGCCATTAGCCTAGAGCAATGGACAGTACAACCATCCCAGTGTCACTGTCCCCATCCCACTGCAACCCCCATGACACCCCCACACTCACCTGCAGCCCAAGGCACTGCCTGCAGCAGCAGCAACAGGAGCCCTGCCTGGACACCGACAATCCCCATGGCCCCTGCAGTGGCTGCCAGCTCCAATGGGTCCCAGGGAGCAGAGTCTTCTCAGAGGGTGACCCTCAACCAAGCAGGTGCCAGCAGGGTGGGGTGAGCAGATTGTGTTGGCTCAGCACCTTCTGCTCCTCCTTCCCCTCCCTGGTTGCTCTTGCTGCACCCTCCGTCGTCCCCCCAGCAAAGACCCTCACCCTACAACAAGAGTGAAGTGGATCCATCCCTCCCAGTAGCCCCCAACCCACCTTCCCTCCTCCAAGCTGCTGGATCCCAACCTGTGCTGCTGGCAGCTCGCCTCCTCCTCAGGCAGCTTCAGTCTCCTCACCTCACCTTTACAGGGAGCTGCTCAGAGACCTCCCTCTGCAGCACACCCTGTCCCACCCCCTCAGCTCCTCCTTGTTCCACTCCTGGCTGGTCCCTGCCACCGGTGTTGGACCTGGACCCCAGGACACCTCCTCACTTTGGGGCTGAGAAACATCAAGTTCCCCCTTCTTCTGCCATGCAGAGGCATCTGCCCCCAGAGAAGAGAGACAGGGATGGTGCTGGATCCGTGAGAGGCCCTACCAGCACTGAAGCACCTTCCAGAACCTGCTGTGGGGTTGAGAAGAGTTGATTCCCTCCTTTGATCCAGTGGGATCTGGATGACTCCCTGGAAACAGAGCTACCAGCACCCTGGGCTGTTCCCTGGCGTGACTGGGCCCATGGCTCCACAACACCCATTGCCCTCCCCTTCAGTGTGAGTGGGGAAGGTCTAGGACACCCAGGTGAGGAGGGTGAGTGTGGCCACTCAGCAGAAGAAGCCACCGAGCACTGGTGCAGCAGTGACCGAGTGTCTCGGTTTGGAAGACAGCTCTGGGTTAGGGAAAGCTGGAGCCTCCCTCGGAATGGAGCCTGGCAACCCCCTCCCTCCAGAATACTAGAATTTTGCAATTTAAGGGCTTTCAGGCAAAANCCGCGCACGCTTTTTTTTCCAAGCACCGCTACACGCAGGCGCCACAGCTTCAGCAGCTTCTGAGCGCCCCCCACCTGCCCCCTCCTCCTCCTCCGCAGGTTCAGTGGCAGCCTTGTGGCTCCTCTCCTCTGCAAACTCCAGTGGAGAGAGGTATCCTACTGCCCCCGGGTCCCATTCTTATGTACGAGATAAGATTACATATCCTCTCAACTGCTTTCAACAGATGAGAATAGAATACAAATGTTATATTCCATAACCCAGGACACCGAGGCACCGGCATCATCTACCCTATCCCAGTCCACCCCACAGAAGGCAGCAGCAGTGGGGGGCCAGTGGCACTGCCCCAGCTCCGAGCCCTGGTGACGGCAGCCAGACCCGTAGATTGGAACCGACTGCAACCACCGCGGCTGCACCAGGAGCAGAGAGCTCTGCTCCCTGGTGCTGCTGACAAACCATCCCTGCCCCTGAAGATTAACCCTCCCAGTACTGGGCTGAACTGGGTCAGCATCTCCCCCAGAGCAGGGAGGCCAAGGGGGTGCAGGGAGCCACTGAGCATCAACCAAAAGCATCGAATGCTGGGGCTTTAGGGTTAAACGGCTCCGTTAGTTCTTCTGGGTGGGTGTGGCAGCACTGCGTGACTCATCTTCACCTTTCCAGGCCATCAGATGCAGTTCTGGGGCAACTCATGCAGCAGAGTTCCGAGTTCCTCCAGCCCTGCGGTTCTTCATGCTGTGCAGGGCACTGGCACCAGTAGTCCCATTGGGGAAGAGATAGATGGGGATGGGGCAGCTGGGGAAGGGTATCCACTGGTTAAGGCTCACAGGGCAAACAGGCAGCTCCTGGCCCTGTCAGTCTCCCACCCCCAGTCATGACTCACGGGGCAACTGCCTGCTACACCCAGGCTAATGAGTCCCTACTTTAGGGAGCAGTTACTAGGTCAGACTCTGCTGCTCCCCAAGGATCAGACACCTCCCAACCTGTTGCCCGCCACTCGGGATGCCCTCTGTGCCCTATTCTCTCCTTACTTTAAGATGCAGCTTTAGCAACTCCCTGCTCCCCTGCCCGGCTGCAGCCCCACAGGGCCCCTGCAAGCTCCCTCCCAGCTCCACTGTGGAGGCTACTGAAGCTTGTCCTTATCACCAGAGGCTGATAAGAGCTTCCTGCTGAGCAGGAAAAGTCAGCCCCATGGGAAGGGGAACGCCTTGGCACCCCAGCAGGTAGCACAGGAGATGCTGAGCAACCCCACCAAATCCTTCGTAAGCATTTTCTTGCTCCAGCACCACGGGGCTTCTCAGCTGTTCCAGAGCAGATTTGGGCTGGGGGGATTTTGTCCTTTAGCCAACAGAGTGGTGCTGGGAACCCAAAAACCCCAGAGCAGAGCAGAGGCTGAGTGCTTGTGGAGGGGATCTTAACACAGCAGTGAGGAGGCAGTCTAGAAGGTTTGTGGAGTGCATTGAGGACTGGGTTTTGACACAATTGGTCGGTGAGCCTACC
>VZRI01008941.1:0-14385 GCA_013397515.1 Upupa epops
CCACAGCAGCTATCCCAAAAGACATCTCCCAACAAAAATTTCACATTGTTTAGGAGCCTGCATCGTAGTAACTACAATTTAAATGCAGAAGGTGAAAGAAAATGTTTGCCAAGAGTATTTGCCCTTGATGTTTTCTTTTTTTTTTCTCTAGAAAACTGGGATTAAGAGATTCAGTTTTCTACTTCTTCATAGCATGCAACTCTACTGAAATAATGTTGACTGACTTATCACATTTGGCAGGTATGTTTCCAACAGGCACTTAGCTAGCACAGGTGAACCAGTCAATATACACTGTGCTCCCAAATGTGGGTTTTCTGTTTGGTTTTCTTCCTTTGCTTGTTTAATCGACAAAACACTGGATCTGGAAATCAATGTGTGAATTTCTGCAGGGCAAAGCTGTTCTTTTGTCTCCCTTTTCACTGAGAGCTATATGAGATCGTGCCCTGCACTCCCATCACACTCCTTGCTTGTCTCTACCCTTTTCACTTTTGGCACTTGTCATAGACTTTAGCTGGATAACTTGCCATGGCAACTTTGTTCAGAAGAACTGCCTTGGACAGCTTCTGCTGATGGTAGATTTGACATTGGTGAAAACGGAATATTTATAGAGCTTTTTAACTCAAATGTATCCCTCACTTAACTGCATTGGTTTCACTGGAAATGGTAAAGTAGAGGCACAATCTCTTCTTCCATCATTTTGAAACTCAACAGGCTCTTTGCTCATCCTAAGCCATAACGATGGAGACCTACCACTGGAGACTCCACATTTCCTGTGCCAGCATCACAATCTCAAATTGCTTCATGCGCCACTGGTCCCTTGGTCTGTGCAATTTTTTCCCCAGAATAATGAACCCACATATACACAGTCATCTCAGTCCCCAGTCTGAGCACATGCAACAATCTTACATCACTGACACCCAAACTGCAACAAGATGAGATGCTTGGAAATTGCAGCAGTTAAATTTCTGTGGTGCTTTATTCTCAGTGAAATAATTCTTCACTGTTATTCTCACAATATTGCATTAAATAACACTGGTGAAGCTGCCTGCACACCTTACAAAAACTGCTTTTTAAAAAAGCTGAGCATCAGCCCAAAAGAAGGGCTCAGCATAGGAAACCAACACAATATTTTGATTAGCCTCCTTTCCTGTTTGTGTGGCAAGAGAACAGTGTCAATATTAATGAAAACAATTGTGACTAATGCAGCCAACAAGACTATCACAGAATCATCTGCCACATTATAATAGGAGCCCATCATGAGAAGCACTGTAATTACAGCTATTATCTCTTAAAATGGCTGGGTAACTCTTACATTAATCTGATTTGAAATAGAAAGTTGCTGTTATGTAGTAAGATGTTAAACGGGACTTTTCTGTGTAATTACACCAGGCAAAGCCCCTTTGAGAGTCGTTTTTGTATGAGTGCTACACTGACTGCTACGGAAAAGCTCTCATTTTCTAGCACCTGTATTTTCAGTAATTCAACTGAGAATTGTGTCTCATTTTGAGGAACAATTGCATATGGGAAAAGAGGAAGAAAAGAGTGCCAGTTAATGACCTTTATGAGAGAAAATTAGGAAACAAGTTGCCTAATGCCAAGAAACACTTAGAGGAACTTCCTCTGGGTCCCAGAAGTAAAATGTTTTCCCTGTCCTCTCTTTCTTAGCTGGAAACTGCTGAGTTTCATAAGTCTGTCCACCTGCCGTATGCTCAGCCTTTTTGCTGGTGCTGTTCCTCTTGGGTTTGCTCCTTTGCATTTGCCAGTGTCTGTAAAAAATACCCTACTGCTGTCCTGGAAACGTTGCATGGAAAGTGGGAGAACTGGAGATATCTCTGCTCAGGCACTACAGAGAAAGCTCAGGCTGCATCTCTGGCATCATCTGCTCGAATACCTCCAGCTCTGAGGGAGGCTGCTATTAGAAATTGTGTCTGCCTTATAAGAATACAGGCCTGTAACACAGTTGTCAAGGGGTTTCTTGCAGCTGGCACAGACAAGAATGCATTCTAACGGTTTGATTCCCTGCAAAGTCTCATGTAAGATATCTCCCAGTGCCTCACAGAGAGGTAGATGAAGAGACATGCACTCAGAAATCTTGTTTGGGCGGCTGTCTGAACAGATTGCTGTCATCTATCATTTTGGCTAGCGTGTCTCTAACTTGTATGGTGTGGCCAAACATAGTTTTTATTTACCATTGGTAATCCTTAGGAAATAGGTTCATTCCTCTGGTGGATAAAAACTAGGAACCAGCAGACTCACAGGGTTTTCCATGCCAGCAGGGATGAGGATATGCATGGAGAAATCTTGTTTTAAGGCAAGGATCCAGGCAGGAGCCAGGTGGCAGAACCTGTGGTTTAGGTGAGCCCTGCTTCTCCTCCCAGCCAGAGTGAAGGCAGCTGGTTGCTGTAGCTTAGGGGAAGAGCAGTGACTTCAGTCACACCACTTAAGTTTCCTCAGGGAAACCCACGGACACACAGAAGTTCAGACCAATCCATTTTTTCAGCTCTTCCTGCAAGCCAAGAGCATGCACGTGGCTGCTCAGATGACACACACTACTTGCCAAGGCACCACAATAACTTGATTCTTTGCCTAAGACCTAATTAATGAGATCATCAAAGGCAACTGTTTCCTCCTTCCTGATGAGGAAATGTGCACAGGAGCATGGGCATGAGTCGAGACCTTTCCTGGCCATTTAACTGGGTATGATCTGCTTAGGTTTGGGCTATGTAGAAGACCATACATCAATAGATACTTCCATTTTTATTACAAGGCATAAAATGCAAATAGGCAGGGCATATTGTGAGGGCTTTCAGTGATTGATATGAGGATGGCATTTAGAGACTCATTCTGTAGTTTCTTTAACCAAACATTTCTTTTTACATCTAAAAACTTACTATTAATGCCATTCAGATAGCTGTGGTTTAATTGTTAAGAGCTAGAAATTGCCTAATTTTAAAAGTATCTTGTAGGTGATATTATTTAGGTCCAATAAATTACAGCACAGTTGGACTTGATGATTTTAAAGGTGCCTTCCAACCAAAACTCTGTGGTTGTGTGATGTTGTGTGTCCTCCCTGCTTGCTGACTATGTAATTTAGCTTTCCCTAGCCACCATTTCCACTAGTGGGATCCAGAAGTGCTGTCAACACATGACAAGCAATGGTCATTGAATCACAGAATGTATTGGGTTGGAATGGACCTCTAAAGGTCATCTAGTCCAAACTCCCTACAACCAGCAGGAACATCCTTAACCAGAATGGATTTCTCAGAGTGACCTTTAGTGTTAGGCCACACAAGATCAAGCAGGTGGCTTTAAGACTTAAGAAATCCCTCTTTCCTTCTCATCTTGCCTACCTTAATCTTTGCCTGATTTTCCCTTTTAAAAGAACTTGTGGAATTCTTTCTATCATGCCTTCTAGGTCTGTAGACTCTTGGCCACCACATCTTCAAGTTTTGTTCTTCCTTGGTTTAGTGGTCTGATAAAGATAGAGATACAGCTCTTGTTGGCCTGCACTTGGGAGATAATGCTTCTTATAGCTGCCAGCGTAGTGGTTAAAATCTCACCAGGCTCCCAAGAGAGCTCAAACTTGATGAAGCAGGGAGGTGTATGGCTTTTTGGCCCACACAGAGAGGTATGAGAGGAACAGCATCAAATGTGACCCTGAGGGATGCCTGAGTCTTTCCCCCCAACTTCTTTCCTCTGCCCCTGAGGTTGCTGCTGTTGAAACCTTAGATATAGATCTTGCTGGCCACACTCCTAGGTTTTGAGAGTCCTCATGATCCTGCTTGGTTTTCTGGAGACAGACGCAGACTGCTTGGGCTTGAGCATTTCACTGAGATTATTTCTGACCATGTGAGACTCACAAAAGCTGTGTATGATGGGCTTCAGCAGAAGAACTGAGGAAAATTCCGGTGCCTCTAGCATTCCAAAGTAACCCAGGGGAAGTTGGAAATCATAAGAATGTTTTTCCTTTGTTTAAGGACCAGCTCGTTAAGGAGCAGTTTCCTACCACAGTGTTAATCTAGCTGGAGTTTCAGTGGGGGAGGATCTGTAGAACAGATATCAGGTCCAACTTCTGCAGCATCTCTATCTCTGTATTTGAACATCACAGAAAAATAATAGGAAACTTGGTGTCCACAGGAAAAATAATAGGAAACTCATCTTATTGTAACAGACACAGTTACTGGAATATTTTCATCTTATTTTAACAGACATCAATGGGCCTCTCAATCTCCCAGGCATAAAAGACTGCTCAGAAATGATTGGTGGTGAATAACTGATGCAATTAAAAGATCCACTTTTCCTATCCTTGGGAGCTGATCACTCATTCTGATTGCTTCAGCATTTTCAGGGGGATCTTTGATCAGCTTTGTGAAGCACACTGCACATTTCCATTTGCTGCTGCAGATAAGTTTTATCACTGGGAATTAATTGAATCAATGAGTCTGTCAGGCTCAGATTTCTATCTAGGAAGAAAAGGATTTTTTTTAATATCAAAGCCTTCCCTTTAAGGGCCCTGTGTAAGCCTTAGGTACCCCCTTATAAAAATGAGTGCACAATCAAACGCAGAGCTTGTGTGCAGAGATAACAGAGCCCATTGTGGGTGCAATGCACCGTGTATTGGTTCTTGTCTACTTTAATGGTCATGTTTGAGGCTTTCAATTTTTTACTATTTTTGTTTTTTAGCATCTTTAATATTTTATATTTTTTTATTAGGCATGGTGGAGTCAGGTTGATGGTTGGACTGGATGATCTTATAGGTCTCTTTCAACCTTAATGATTCTATGATTCTATATAAGCAGGCAAATGTAAATGCATTTTTACAAAGCCTTACTATAGTAAAGGGATTTATGTGAAAGAGGTGTAAATTAGTGACTTGTTACTTTCAACTGCTGCACATTTCATTTGGGAGTTCTGTTAATGGTACTCTGGGCATTCAGATCTCAATTCTGCTAATATTCCTGTAAACTGCAATACAGCATCAAATAAAATCATCGTGAGGCATAACACTGGCTTTGAAAAATCTAATCTGTGTTAGAAAAATCATATTCATCTGGCTTATTGGAGTTTGTGGTGTAATTTTCCAATGTGTACCATTTCACAGTCTTAAAATTCACTTACTGCAAGTATGGAAAGCAGATTTCAGCTGGTCTTAAGCCTACAAGAAAAGCAAGAACTAAAACCAGTGGCCAAAACACTTCTAGATTTCAGCCAGTGCTCATGGAAGTGTTTTCATGTTTCATTTCTAACAAAAATTGCATGTGGGCCAATATTCAGGTGAATTATATCTCTGGATAAGCTCTCTCTTGTGTATGTGGGAGCTGATTCCCTGTCAGCACAGAATCTGTCGGTCTTGTAGCTGTTCATTAAAGGATGCAACCAGTGTCCATCCTGCACAGCTCATCCTCTCCCTGCTTCTTTCCCGAGGGAGCAATTAGCTGTGTTGCACTGTTGTGTGGTGGGATTTTGTAATTGATATAAAGGACTGCCAGGAAAAGCAGCCAAAGTCCACAGGTTAAACTGGTTCAGACATAAGCTCATTAAAATTAACATTGCATTAAATGAACTTTAAATGAACTACATTATATTTGGGAATCTATGCAAATTAAATGACTCCCCATTTCCTTCCCTCTATGTTTGCTATAGTAAGTTGCCACTTAAAGGTAAAGGTCAGACTATTTTTTAAAGCCTTTTCAAGAGGTTTGTTATTTTGCTGGTGCTTTTTATATCTCACACTCCAGATGCGTGGAGGTCTCTGATTGCATGGTCAAGCTTCTTTGCCTGCAGACAAGCCTCCTCATAAAAGCTTGTATTTGAAGCTACAAATGAGAAAATTAAATGTGATTACCCCGTGGCACTCAGGGAAACGGTCATTTCAAGCACAAATTACAGGTTTTACAAAGGTGAACACACAAAGCAACATGGAGGGAGATGTGCTGTAATGGCTCCAGAACAGACACCCACAGTACCCAGGCTGGTGGGGGCAGATTCTGGGACATTTGCTCCTGGCTGGGATATATGGCTGTACCTGCAACCTTTGTGATCTGTGATTGCAGCTAAACACGGACTATTGAAATCACTACAAACTGGATCCAGACGTCTATGCTGGCTGATGGAGCTCACAGAACTTTTCATAGATTTGCAAGGACTTTTGTACTACAAGTTGCCACTTGTGCCTCCACCTCACAGCATGAAACTGAACATCTCTCTGCCAGACCTGGCGATAGCACAAAGGTGGCATCTCACAGGACCTAACCTGTGCCAAGGCAATCTCTTCAGTCTTGTCAGTTTCACATGCCAGTCTCCCACTGATGTGGGCATTTCTCCACACCATCCTCAGTTTCATTCCTCAGGAGGTGACAGATCCTTTCACATCCTTCTCTTTTATATTCTGTGCTATTTTCCTTTAAGAATAGGCAAATTGGTTCATTTGTTTCCTATTTGTAAGGGATGTTGAAGGATAATAAAGCTGAGTTTATGGCAGCTATGCTGAAGCAGTCGTAATGAGGGGTTGCGCTTTCACAGCTGGAGATGAGGTAGCAGTGAAAGCCAGGAGACTAATTTAGGGAATTACTACAGGTGAGGAATTGGCTCCTAATCATGAGGCTTTCATTGCCCTTGTCCCACCTCCTACGAACACTGGGAGCTGGTGTTAAACCGACAGAAGAGCTTGTGAAGAATTAGTAGTATTTACTGTTTTCCCTTGTTCTCCCCAGCTCCCCACAAAGCTCTTCTCCAGGGCGCTCCCAAAGGACTGTGCTTGGCAGGAGACAGAGATGCACAGAAGCCTGCAGGTAAGCAATGGGGCATAGCAGCAGCACTAGCCCTGCATCCCCATCACAGAGGCTGCTCAAAGGCTTGTTTGGCACAACAGAAGTAAAATCCTTTTTATCTTGCTGGCCATAGATCGCAGCTGAGTGGCAGGAGCTTTAAGCTCTTTTCTGAACCAGGGCTAATGCTACAAATGCCATGTTAGCACCTTCCAGTAGCTCATGGCTGATTGAACCTGGGCTAAGTATTTCACAGAAACCCTTGAGTCCACTGTAAGTGAGCTCGTTGTTTGTAGTCTGGAAGTGTATGTGGAAAAGTCAAGACAGAGGCTTTTAAAGGCTGATGGTTGGAAGTAATGAGATCTGCTTCACTCCTACCCTGACCTCAAAAGTACCCATGCAGTCCAGACTTTTTCCTGGTACCTTATCTATCTTATCTAGCCTGTTTTAATACTCCCCTTTATGTCTGCATGAGGACAGAGCCACCATGTACAGGTTTGCCAGGTTTTCCAGCTCAGGAACACTTTCCAGTAGGAGCAGTTTATTCTGAAAGCACCTGCCTCTAGTTTTTGAAGACCTGTGTACTAGGGAAGGAGGTGTTAGTGCCAGCAACACCTGAGCTGTGCAACAGAGCTTTGTGGGCAGGAATTCCACAGTTGGTTGTGAATTGAATTGGACAACCCAAAATTTCTGGGAACAAGGTGGATCAGCCACAAATTGTTGCCTACACTGACTGTATGTATGCAAATGTGTGTATTCACAGATCAAATGCCAGGATGTTTGCACAGTATATAAGCCTGTGCAAATTTATTTTATTTTAAGGTTGCAGGCACTCTTCAATCAAGCAATAAAAACAATATTGGGGGAACCATGATGGAGACACATACAGCATGCCAGAGACAGTGAAATTACCCTCTAAGTAATTAGAGTCTTCTCAAGGTTTGCCATACACTGTAATTTAGCATTTCTGGTGTAAGCAACTCAGACGGCTGTTAATTTCATTGGTTTGGAACCACGGAGCCACTGCAGAGCTGGGAATAGCTGGATGCCACCAAGTCTGCTTCAGTAGCCAATTTCTGCTGTTGGCAGGGGATGAAGGCTCTGACATCCCTTCTCTGCAGTTGCGGAGCTAGGCACACACATCCATGGCCACGTGGCCAGGGGGCTCCTGGAGTAAACAGGGTGCCTGACATTAACAGCACCTTTTGAACTGACTGATTGTTAAAGTTATGCCATGTAATTATTAGTGAACAGATGGTAATTTTTAGTAGCAAGTAATTATTAAATTAGGCTTGAAAACTTCATTGTGTCACCTCCTGAATCAATATGCCCAAGGAAATATGTCTCTGCCCTGAGTTCTTACAGCCTTGTTCAGTGACTACACCAGGTGTGACCAGAAAAACATACATTAAGTTTTTTATCTCTGTAGTTCAGGGGTAGTTCTGTACCAAACACTTGCAAATCCCCTCTGCCCCCCAGTTGCTGGGTACCAGGACTCACAAGGGTGAGCCAGTGAAGAAGACATCTGCAAAAAAGCCTTGCAAACAAATTTTAGGAGACCATCCTGCCTTCTAACAGACTTAAACAAATCAGGGCCAAATGACATGGGCGTTTAATCTCAGCTCTAGGCTCCTGCTTGCTCCCTGCAACCAGCAGAATTCTGAACCACCTCCATTACTACTACCCCTGGAGAGGGATACATTCAACATTTTGAAAGAAAGAGTGTAATGAGTTAAATAACTGTGAAATGCAGCCAGTCTAGGTGATGGCATAGAGATGAAAAGCATCCTTTCACTATGCTTGGCCTGACTGGAATAATTTCTGTGCAGTCACAGGGTGGATTCAGGACAGGGTTTGGATTACATCATGGTCTGTGTCCAAAGCTACCCTCATATTATCATTGCAACGTACAGTGTAAAACAACAAAAGGGTTTCTGTCTGGATAAGTTTCCTCAGTACAGGATTTACCACTAAAATCTTTAACACAAGTATCCCACCACTACTGGGATAGAGCGCAGCTCTTTCTGGGGCTATCATTAAAGACTACTGACAAACCGAGAGGGAACAAACCATCTTGCACAATGGCTTAGCATGGCACATATAAAGGCTTAAAAGTCAGCCCGAGGCAATTCATTTTGGGGGCTAGAGTGGTCCACACTCTACCTATGCTCCTGCACTGCTGGTCAGAAAATCTATTTACCCTCTGCTCTGGAGAAAATATTGTGTCCAGCTTGTTCCCTTAAAAGCTTTGCCTTATTTTATGAAATCTACAGTGTTGTTTTGCCTGGAATCATTTGTCCATTAAACATTAATACGATTATGGTTGAAGTAATGGTATTTAAAAGATATTGCCCTGGGGGTGCCAAATTAGATCAGGGTCACTGCCATGCCAGCACTGCACATGCGCAGAGACGGCTGCCAGGATTTCAGACTCTTTTCCTCTTAACCTCTTCCTGCCAGACCTTCAGACACTTGTTGAAGACTGCTGACAATTGTAGTAGGTTCTGTCAGCATCTGGCTGACCATGGGTATGGGGGGAGGGGTGTAATCCCATCCAGATGTGAGGAGGCAAAAACTCCCTCAGAAACACATGTGGCTCCTGCTCTTTAAACATTGAGCCTCAGCCTGGCCAGAGCTCCAGCCTGGAAGGTCGAGTAAACATGTTTCAAGGGTACAACTGAAGCCCTGATGACAGTCTTGTCTGCTGGGGTGAGAAGATGGTCCCGCAATGAAACACCTAATGTATCACAGCACTGGGTGGCAACTTCAGCCCCAGCACCTGGAATTTAATCTGTTAATGATGTGACTGCTCTTCTTTAAGTAGAAGAGGGAAATTTGTTTGTCCTATGTCAGTATCCTCTGTCCCACTAACCATAGAGTACTGTTCCCTGAACAAGGTCCTTTTTTTCAATCATTTCTTACGTTGCTCTCCTTTACAGCATCAAGATCATTAGGGCATTGAAATAATTTTTTGCAGTGTTATTGAAGACTATTACTCCTGAATTGTCATGAGGAGTTGACAACAACATAAGCAGGCATAATTTCTGGAGCACCTACAGACTACTCTATTATCTACTACTGGTTTTAGTGATGCTGAAAACAAGTTAAACTACCTCCTTCACTTTTTGCTCTGATATAAAGGTATGTTCTCCATGGCACTCAAAAGCCTCTCCTACTCCATCTGAGCCTTCTCTGTGTTAAGAGGTTTCCGAAGGCCACAGATTCACCACTGACTTTGAATATGCTTCGACTGCTATTACAGGGTAATGGTAGGGGGAATTTCTCAGATAACATATGGCTGTGAAGTTAAATTACTGTAAAGGCGTGCCTGGAGAAGCAGCCATGACACTTTGCTTCTTCCAGAGACTACACAGGAGACAAAACTCTTCTACTTTAAAGTGGCCCCCAAAAGATGTCCTGTGACAAGGTACTCTGTACGTGGCCCCAAGGGGGCTAAAATAGAGTTAACATTTGTTTAATCTTTCCAAGAAAGCTGCCCTGAGCTGAAAGCCCAGGGGAGGAATCCGTGTTAACAACAATTACCAGTTCTGCAGTTAATGGTGCTCACTGGTCCTAAGCCAATTGTTTCAATGGTGTGAGCTAATACTTCATAATAATTTATAGTATTAGTACCTAGGCTGCAGTGATGCTGCAAAATAATGTCTTAATTATATTCTGTTACTTTTGATTAATGATGATATTCACAAATGTTCCTTTTCTATGTTCTCAGAAGAGCTGAGATGCTCTTGCTGCTGTTAGATAGGTGTTAGCTAGGAAGCTGGGGTCACCACAGATTTCAGTTACACCTCTGAGTTAACCTACACTGTGAAACTGCTCTGCCATCAGCAATGTATTTAGACACACAAAAGTAAGGATAAAGGCTTAAGGAAAAATTCAGGCTTTCTCAAAATCTTTGCAGAAAAAGCTACCAAAGCCATTACTGCTTTTCTAACTATAAACTCCAGCTATTCAGTGCCATTAGCTGCAATATCATGGATTTAATGTCCTGTTTCAGTGAGCTGAATTCTCTCAAGGCAGAGCAACTCAAAAGGCATTTAAAGGACACAATTGACCCTCAGAGTAATTTGGATGCTGCTCTGCTGGGTAGCCATCACGAACAGCACACACGTGGCAAAGCTCACTGAACAAACTAGGAAAGTTCAAACTAGGATATGCATGCAAAGCTTTTGCTTTCCTTGGGCTGTTTTCCCTGACACCTGAGCAGAAGCAAATGCATCTTTGCTGCTAAAGCACAGACTTGCTGTGTGACCCAGTTGCTCTACTCGGGCTCAGTGTGGCTTCTAGGCAACTGTGGTCCCCGAGCGTTCTGGTAGTGTTAAAACACCTCTTGTGTAGATGACTGCAACACACTCTTGGAAATAGTTATTTGCTCACTTGTAATGAGCATTATTGATAAAGGAGCAAATGCTAATATTGCTTTTAGCACAAAGCCAATGTGAATGTTTAACTCACTTAAGTGCAATTACCTGAGGATGGCTGGGTGATAAAACTATCTATCCCTTTCAAAGACAAAGATTTTAAACCAGATGTGAGCAGTAAAGGCAGTAACAACCTAGGCTTGCTTCACTGTCTGTTCACACTAACGGCCAGAAGAGCAGCTTGGAAGGCAGCCCAGTGTCCAGGCCCTCCAGAGGAGGGCAGTCTTGGGTATACCCTTCCTAAGGAGCCCCCCATGAGGCTGCATCAGCCTGTGAGGATATCAGCTGAATGTTGGCTGGCATAGAAGACATTAAACCATTTCATTTGATTCCTTGCTTGTAACATAGAGGTAAGTTTCTTGCTAAGATAAACACATAGAAGATGCATAATTCAACTTCCAGTGGTACGCAGGTGGTGCAGATTTGCTTATCATATAAGACTGAGGTTGGCTGGATTCAGCCTTAGCCTGGGGGTATCCTTTAATCATGCGTTGGATTCCCTAGTCAAACTGCTGACAGTGTTATATTTGTGCTGGTTGACTCTCATGTTGTGTACTCTGAAAACAAGGCATTTCAAACAGCAAAGCACACCTGACATAAATAAGAAAGTTGCTACCAGGACATAGCTGGGTACTGCTCTTGCAGTGCAACAGGAGAACAAACCCAGATAATAATAAAGGCCTAGTGGGAGCCATGCACAGTGACCTCTGCACCTGAGGGACAGGGAAAATGATCCATGAAAGGATAAACAACAGCTTTTTTAACAAAAGAAAGGTTTCTACTGGCCTACAACAGGTGGGTTTAAAATGGGATAACTGAGTAACATGAACCTCTCAAGGAGTTTGGAGATTATCTGTCAGAACAGGTTCAGATGCAGCTGATGATCACAAACAGCTGAGGACCTCAAACTAACAGGAGGCCATCAGGTGTCTTCAGCTATGTCCTATGAAACACTTGGGCAGTCAGAGCAGCCATCTGTGCTTGAAGATACGATTAGATGGCAGGCTTGCAGGAATGCCTCTTTTGAGTATACCTTTCTAGTCCTGATTTACTGTCACCAGGGGAGCAATAATTCTTCCAGGTTCAAGCAAAAGTGACCCCATTCTGCAGTCTTGTAAAAAACCTTTCCTGGCTTTACCACTTTCGAGGTTTGGTAAAAGCATTGAACAGCTGAAGTCACTGCTGTCTGTCTCTCTGGGGTTCTTCTGCAGTTACTCCTTACTGTGTGGTGTCACCTCCTTAGTGTGTTCACTGCAGGACTAAGAAAAATATTTGTATTGCAGTCCTTTTCCCTTCCTTACTCCTTCATGTATCTCCTTTGCTAACCCATCAGAAAAATAACTGGACCACTCAATTGAGTAAATCATAGCTATTTGAAAGGAAGGAGGTCTATATCACAGATTATATGTTTTTATCATCTTGTGTACTTCCTCTACACCATGTAATGTATTTTATGGAAGCATTGGACTGCAGTTCTAGAGCAGGAAAGGTTCTTGAAAAATTCAATTCCACTTTTAAATGATGTTTATCAATTTTCAAACACCGAATAGTGGAATTACCCCTATGAGAATTGGATCTGCTTGAATATATATATAAACTATATACTATAAATGTATTCATAAATATTTATATTTTAATGTATTTATAATATATTCATAAATGTATTTATTATGCTTCCTTAGGATCCTTTTTTTAGGCTGTTTATCCTGGAAAAGCATCTTGACTAACCAGGTGGGAATTCTAGAGGTCAGAATATACTTAGATTACAATAAAAAAGCTAACAATATGCAAGCACAGGGACCACTGCATCTGAGAGACAGGAAAATAAGCAAGAAGAGACAGAATTAATTCCACTTCTTGGATGGAGAATGTCTCCATTTTGTCAATATTCTCTTGTTTGTGCAGACATCTTCACTCTAATGTGTCAAAAGGCTCACTGTGCAAGGTGAGTGGAAATGTGGTCAATCCTGAGTCTGGAAAATCACTGTGATCTTTAACACTTTGTCAGTTAATTCTGTGCTGATAATGGCTCATGTCTCACTGCACAAAATCTTCATCTTGTATTGAACCACAGCTCAATTCTACCTGCTTTCCCTGCATGATTAACACCAGTAAGTCCTGCTGAGTGGAGTAACCCATTGCTTGCTTGAAGTCCAAGTCTTGTGAACATGTAAGCTTGTACTCATTGAGCTCTGGTTTCCCACCCCATTGATACAAGGACAGCTGTTCACACAGGGAAAATGAAGTATTTATGAGCACTGTAGCAAGAGAATGTTTTGCCATCACTTTTCCTATCAGTCCTGACTCTCCAGAGGACAGTTATGGCAGGAGACTGTCCAGGCATAGATGAGCCATGCGTCCCTGTGTGTCGCAAGATGAGCCGTAGAGGAAAAAGACCAGCCTGGATGAATAAGCCTGGATGAATTTTGAAAAAACTAAGAGAGAAAAAGAGGATGTACCACCTCTGGAAAAAGGGTGAGGTCAATCAAGTCATGTATTGAGGAATTGTCAGGCTGTGTAGGAGGAAAATTAGGGAGGCTAAAGCCCAACTCAAACTCAGGCTAGCCACTACTGTTCAGAATAATATGAAGAGCTTTTATAAATATTATTAATGAAAAAATGAGGGATAGTAATAACCTCCACTCCTTACTGGACATGGAAGTAAATTTAGTAACTAGAGATGAGGATAAGGCAGAGGTACTTAATGCCTCCTTTACCTCTGTCTTCAACAACAGGGTAGACTGTCTTCAGGATGACTACTTACCTACACTGGTAGATGAGGATAGGGTACAGTGTAGTCCCCCTGTTATCCAAGAGGTACTAATTAGAGACCTGCTAATCCGTTTGGATCCCCACAGGTCCATGTGACCGGACGGGATTCACACCAGAGTGATGAGAGAGCTGGCGGATGAGCTAGCTAAACCACTCTCCATAATTTATCAGAAGTCATGGTTCACAGGTGAGGTGCCGGATGATTGGAAGTTGGCAAATGTGACCCCCATACACAAGAAGGGTCGGAAGGATGATCCAGGTCTTGCCTGACTAACCTGATCTCCTTTTATGATCAAGTGACTCGACTGGTTGATGAGAGGAAGGCTGTGGATGTGGTTTACCTGGATTTCAGTAAGGCTACTGACACAGTCTCCCATAATATACTCCTAGCTAAGATGGCAGCAAGG
>VZRI01008941.1:14819-59677 GCA_013397515.1 Upupa epops
GAGGAGAGGCTGATGGAGCTGGGTCTGTTTAGCCTGGAAAAGAGGAGGCTCAGGAGTGACCTTATCGCTGTCTATAACTATCTAAAAGGTAGTTGTAGTCAGGTGGGGGTCGGTCTTTTCTCCCTGGACACTGGAGATAGGACAAGGGGTCCCATTGGGGGAGGTTTAGACTTGACATTAGGAAAGTGTTTTTCACTGAAAGAGTGATCAGATTTTGGAATGGGCTGCCCACAGAGGTGGTTGGGTCACCGTCTCTGGAGGTGTTTAATGTTAGGCTGGATGAAGTGTTGAGTGGTATGATCTAGATGTCAGATGTTTAGGTTTACTTGGTTGGTTTTAGGTTGGACTGAGTGATCTTTAAGGTCTTTTCCAGCCTCATCATTACTGTGATACTGTGATAAGCTCTGAAAAACTAAAGAAAAGTCAAACTGTGCCTCCATAATGTGTGCTTTCAAATGCTACTTTTAGCAGTGTAGCTAGATCTGTTTTAAAAAGCAAAAGTTTTCTTTGCAAGAGGGAGAAATTGCTTCAAAAGGACACAAATCTGCTATGGGGATTTTTTTCCTCCTCTGCTCCCAGTCCATAACTGCTGCAAAGAGACATACTTTAATGCTGGCTGCTGATGGGAGAAGGTCAAAGCCTTTGGCTCCAGAGGGAAGGCTCCCAGCTCACTACCTGCAGCGTAACAGGGAGGCAAAGGCCACTGCAGTGTTTGTTTCTGGCGTGATTTGTCTAATATTACAGAAACTTAGTTGGAAAATGCATAGCACAGTCACAAGCCATGTTACAAAAGTGGGAGGAAACAGAAAGACCTGTAACCTGTCGACCATCAGGGTATACTTGTACGTATCTGAAAGCAGATCAGGATGGGGCTTGGAGCTGACTTTGCTTTTGTTACTTTCAGACTTATCAACAGACTGCTGGAGTGCGAGGTCCAGGGATAAACCTGGAATCAGCTTTAATTCCTCTGGAGAGACTGATGTCCTTTAATCTTTGGGAACTTCTCATTTATGTCTTATGTTAGCTGTTCTGTTAAATCAGGAAAACAAATCTCTCACTTGGAGGTTTTATTTACTTGTCCAGCATCAGCAGAAATCCTCCTGCTTTGGACAAAGGTGACCCTCCCAGTGAGGGTCAAAGGATGGTGCAGAGAGTTATCTATTGGCAGGAAAGTTGGGAAATGTTAAAAGCTGGGGAGGGAAAATTGCTATCTGGCTTTGTTCCACTAGCTCATCAGAAGATGTCATCCCAGCTTCATCAGACTGCCAAAAGGATGGCGCTGGGCCCCTCTTCAGGTGGTGGTTGGACTGAGACTACCCAAAACAAAGGCATCTCACCCTGGCTTGGGCACACTCTATCACAGACCAAGCTCCTCCCAGGGTGCATCTTTTGCCCATGCAGATAGAGCATCTTCTAGGCACTAGGAGCCTTTCCCTGGAGGAGGTAGTTTTTTGTAGAACACCAGAAGGATCATTAACCAACTGTGGGGACAACTCCTGCCCAAGCTTCGTCATTTGTCACCCTCAACAGAGATGACTGTTGAGACAGAACTGGGCAGATGTCAACAGCATAGCAATGAATACAGCATGTTGGGCATGACCTGAATGTATCTTTACATGTCAGATGAAAGGATTCTTCTTAAAGGCACACAGACATCTTGTCAACAAATTTATACTTCAACATAACCTATCTAATAAATTTGTAGCCATTAAAAGACAAGATTTTCCATTGTCTTAGGTTCTATCGAAAATAAGTTATATATTAATGAAAAATATAGTATTCTTTTGCTTAAAATACTCTACAGAAATGCAAGTTACCTACCACAGTGCTAGGCAATAGACTGTACAGGAAGCTCTTTTTTCTACCTCAGAGCAAAGACTGAACTGGCAGGTGGAGAAACAAGTTACTTTCTGAGCTTTTGTGACCACAGTGCTGAGCAGAACAAGGTTCTACATTTTAACTTAGGTATTTGCAATAGCTGGGCATCCATGTCATTGTAAGAGAAGCAGCAAGCTGCAAACCTCACATGGAGTATCTTGTATTTAACATGTATCAGTGGAAATGACCCTACCGTGGACAAAATGATAGAGAGCCCGACCTGTCAGTGCAAGAACAAAGTCCTTGATGCAGCCTCTTTATTTTGTTTGCCTCCTGCCCATAGATCTGCTATGCTGCACCTTCTGAAAATGTGCTCCAGACGCAGTGTCCCTGTATAGCAACCTCAGCTGTATTGTCTTGTTTTCTGCTTGTTTTAAGCTGAAGAATACATGGGTACAGATGTTCATTTAAAACAACCCAACACAATACAACAACACTGATGGTGTAAATGCTGTTGAAAGTCTATGTATGGTGTTTTTCCTGTGGCCGTATGTTTTCTGTCATTTGCTTCGATGTACATGCCATTATGTACACAATGAGTGACAGTCTATCAGACAGTATGGTACCTGCTGATATGGATATGGATTATGTTTTTTAATGCTCATTCATGGTGGGTGCACCTTGCTTGAAAAGCAGTCCCCATTGTATTGCTTTTAGACAGTGGATGTTAAGGCAGTACTCTCCAGTACTCAGTTGAGGGTGATGCCATCAGTAGGGGCACCGTCCCTCAAAAATCATACATAGGAAGTCAAAGACCTTCTAGGGCCTTTTTTGTACATATGGGTGGGCAATTCAATTCCTTGAATTGACCATTTGACTCAAGACACGGTGCAGCACTGTGGTGCTTGGGCTTGGGTTCTGCTCCAAAGGGCAGGAAGGGGAGGAGAGCTTGCAGGCATGGGCACCCAGATCTCTGCAGTGACCTGTCTGTAACAGTGCAGTGCAAGTGTCTTTTTTTCTTTTACAATTAAAAAAAAAAATAGCCGATTGACCTAAGAAGAATATTCTAATTTTGAAATGAAGCTAAATGAGCCCAAATATTTCATGTACTATATCAGCCAAATGGGAAATAAGGCTCTGAGTTAACGTTTCTGTTTATTATAAGGCCACATGCAAAGATGAATGACAGGCAGCAAGCTCTGCACTGCTGGTTCTATACACCAAGGCTTTGTGTGTCTTATCATGTTTAATTAAGGCCTCAAAAACTTGCAGCAAACAACACTTGTCAGGGCTGTGTTGGCTTGTAATTAGCATGTCAATCCTTTCTGCTTAACAGGCTGCCAGTCTGAAGTCTCCAAACCACATAGTTTGGGATACTCATGGCTACTGAATCTTTTATGTTGCCGCTGAAAGAAGTGGTTCCCTCACCAGTGCTCTTCACAGATACTCCTGTCTCTTCTTGCCTCTGGTATTATGTCTTCCTCATGCAGGATTGGATTATTCATTTCTGGAGGCAATTTTAAAGCATATGGAAACAATTACCTGGCTTTCAGGGCTTTTTTATACCTAAGGTGGCTTGTTTTCTTTTATTTCACTTCAATCAATTTCATTCAGGTGCTGGGGACGCTAAAGCACCCCTTGCTGTGTACACTCCAGCACATGGGAAATAAAACATCATACTTTCTCTGCTGCCATAGGGCAGGTTTTATTTCATTTTAAACCTTCACTGGTGTTCCCAAAAGCCTTCCCCATGGCTTCTTGTATTTGTGACAGCATGTTATGAAAGCCTGGTGGGCTTCCATGCCCCTTTCTGAGAAGACCTGTGGGTCCTGAACCAAAAAGAATTGCATTATTTTACTGTTTTATTGCAGACTTTCTGCCAAGTAAATGACTCTGGGTCTTCTATGGGGAGTTTCCCACATGTCTGTGAGGGACATCTCCATTACAGTCCCAGCATAGTGGCTCCCATTTAATCAGTAAAGGAGGTATTTCCAAGCTACATCTTTGCAGTCACCTATAGCTTCTCTCCTGGTTTCTAGGAGATGGTGCTAATAATAGGGAGCAAATCCTTATAGTAACAGGGAATAAACAGAAATAGATCCCACCAGCCACTTGTACCAAATTTCTCTGTAATCGTCGTCTGGGGCTCCTGGGTACCACCACTGCAATAGCCAGTGCAGGATTCCATGCATCTGTACACATTTCCATATACTCTTAGATGCAAAACCACAAGCAAAGTTTTCTCATCTCCTTGTCAGCTCTTTTTGTCTTCAACAAATATTTCTAATAAAGCAGAGCCATGCAAAGCATGTGGAAGCACCAGTTCTGTTGGAGTCAGTGTAGCTTCTGCCATTCATTTCTCCTAAACCCAGAACTGCACTTCTATCTCTGCCCAGACTGAATTAATGGAAATATGAACATCAAGAGCTTCCCACATGGGTTTGAATTCAGTATCACTACCTGTTGACACCAAGCTGCCCCCATCCTTTTCTAAATACTGTTAACAGCCTGAAAGGATCATCTCTAATGTTGTCAGTGAAACAGAAAAGATTTGAATAATGGAATTTGCCACTGCTTAAGCCTTTGTCCTTTCTGCTATTGCAATACATAAAAAAATAGAAACACTTCCTTATTTGCACATCATGTCAGCCAAACACTTTTACAGAACATGTTAAATGTAGCTCTCTAACTTTATCTCTGGCAGACAGAGCAGATATCCCCAGACTGAGGGTAAGATAGGGCACTTTGCAAAGCATCTGAATCCAGAAGCAATTTGAAGAAGTGCTGCTGTGTACCCAACAGTGTAATTCTCTCTCTGCTTGCTTTTTGCTCCCCTCCTTTGGTGGGAAAAGTTTGGAGGCTTTATTAGAAAGATTTCTGCTACCTATCCTAGTTTTGGAAACTGTTCTGTGTCTAAAGCTGCAGAGAGACTGGAAACGTTTCCCTCTGTTTTCAGAGTGGCTTTGGCATTGGGTTTGCCTGTGGAATGCAGGGGTACATCTGCTCCACATCAAAGCTCATTCCACAATTCTTTGTCCTCTGTCATCCCATATTTGCAGTACATTCCCCTAACTTCCCTTAATTTTCCTTTCTTTTTCTCCATTCTTGGCAGGCTTCAAGGACACTGGAAAATTCACCATTGCAAAGTGTTACAAAAACAGAGAAGAACAAGTCTTTGTTTTTCGAGGATCATCAGAACATTTCTGGACGGATAGTCAGTACCCTCACATGTGGTCTGCTTTGCTAATGCTGTTATTGGTATAATCTCCAATATAAAGTCTCTCCATCCAGTGTTTATTTTACTAGGTTTTGGTGAGCTTTGCTGCAGATCTCCATAAGGACTGCAGTTTTGGTTACAAAGGTACCTCCAACCCTGCATCAGCCAACTTTGCTCTGTAAAACACAAGTCTCTCTTTTGTTTACAGTGCAGAAGGTGCCAAAATCCACGGAAAAGTGTGACAAAGCTCAGTAAAGGTTGACTCATCAGCATGGCACACGTGGACTCCAATGGCACACTGCTGAGCTTTTTTGCTAGCAGACTGTTTTCCTCACAGAAGAAGCATATGGGTAGATGTCTGCAGTTTTTTGCTCACAGAAACGGAGCCAAAGTGTTATTTATTGTGGCCTAACAAACCTGTGAACCAGCAAGTGGTCAAAGTGCAATTAAAATACCAGATAAATGTCTTGCCTGGTCTGCTGCTGGGTTGTAGTCCTTTAACCATCTGCACTGCACCGGAGTACTGAGATCCATGGGTCCCATATGGAGGGAGCTCTCTGATTTTGTCTAGGACAGTGTCTGGAGCTCATCCTCCCAAATACTAAAAGATTCATCTTCTAAGAAACAACACTGGGACTACACGAGGTTTCTGTGCCACTCACCACCACAACATGTACTTTGCAGAGCAGGTGTCACTGGGAGTGGCTATCTTGAGTGGCATGGATGAGCCTATCTCTGTGCCACTTGGCCCAGGCTTTGGGGATCATGTACTGCTGTAGATGCTGTTGTGGCTGCAGAGATGCTCCTGAAGACACTGAAAACTACCCCACCCTTGATGCAGGCAGCATCATTCCTTCGTAATGCTCAGTGAAATACATAACAGCCCTGAACATCAGTTTACTGAGGCAGGAGTGAACGTGGCTTCTGTGGTGGGCATGCAGGTGTCCAGAAAAAACTCTTAACATCCTCCCTAACAGATTATCCCTGCTGAAGGCTGTGGTGTGCTGGGTTGAATTTTATCTTGTGTTTCCACATGAGCCTGCCAGTACCAGAACACAGCACTGATGGTCACAGCATGCCAATGATCAGGTCTGCTTGTAAAATGTTCTGCTATCTTTTCTTCAAAAAAAACAGCTAGCAAGTTTATAACTAATTTCCAAGTGACCTTGCTATTTGTCCACAAACTCTTTTAGCTTTTGTACAGATTCTGCATGCGTGAATTTAATATGGGAGAGAAAATGCAATTTCAGTTCTCTACAAGTTCTTGGATAGCACTTTGTCATAGGAAGCTCAAGACCAAAGACCTGGGAGTGTCAGCTGGGTCTTACTTTTTCTTGCCTGTCTTTTATCCTCTTCAGGCCTTTGAATGACAAGCTCACATCCTTCTTCTTTTTCTTCTGTTGCCTTTCTTGTTTGGGAAGGCTACTCACCCATGTAATGCTCCATCAGCCTCCAACCAGGGTGACAATGACGGTTGCAGCACTGAGACCTCTGGAAGAGAGTCTGTTGTGCTTCCAGGACTCCACAGTGGTGTGCTTTTTTGTAATTCCCACTTGTATTATGTTTTGGGCTTCATTTTCTAGTCTGCTTTGGTTTTTAAGAAATCATAAACTTTATCTGCCACATCATTTCTTTTCTGGGCTATTATCAGACAAGAGGTAACTGGTGACAATCCATTGTAGGCATTCAATGAGTCTCCTTTGAGCTGCTCACTTCTTTGCCTTTGAATTTTGAGGAGAAAGAAACGCCCCTTTTTCTCCCTGAGATGTAAAGGAACATTGCACTTTTGCCTTTTATATTCTGCTCTCCCTCCTACTTCTGGTTTCAGAGAACACAAACAGTTGGAAGATGCCATCTATGGGCCTGAGGAAGGCTTGCAAGCTTTAATAATGGGTTATACAGGGCCGTTCTGCTGTTTAAAGAGGTAGGCAAGCTGGATATTCCATTAAAGAAATAATGACAATGTTTGGAGGCAACTCCCAGTCCTCATCTTAAACCACTCCCAGTCTAAATATAAACCTGCCCAGCCGCACAAGTGTTTCCTGCGTAGAAGCAAATATTGGTTGTGTCCTACAGCAGGGACAGAAAAGAGGAACAAAGGAAACAAACCCCTCCTGATAGCTGGGGTTTTTTACTGAAATATCAATGTATGATATGTGTGGATGAATGGCTGATTTCATACAGCTCCTGCCCAAGTCCTGGCTGCTGAGACAGCCTAAGCTTGCCTAAGACCAGAGTTGGGCTTTACTCCTCTCATACTCATGTTCAGGGATAAACAAGGCTTATTTGTCTGATAAAAGGCTACAAGGTTAAGTCTTCAGATA
This sequence comes from Upupa epops, assembly GCA_013397515.1. Lineage (NCBI taxonomy): Eukaryota > Metazoa > Chordata > Aves > Bucerotiformes > Upupidae > Upupa > Upupa epops. Next base: position 22,179 of record VZRI01008941.1, read on the forward strand.
CACCTAAGAGGACTCTGTGCAAAGAAAGCTTCTCATGACAGTTGCACGGCACAGTAAATAACAAGAAATCTTGGTAACTGTAACCAAACCTCTGTGTCAGTGAGAAGTATTCAGGAGGGGATAATCTAATAGTCATACTGGAGCTTCCCAAGGATAAGCAGAACCAGAATCTGACCCACAGCATGCACTTCAGCAGCAGACTGAGGAAAGGTTTTCAGGCACATTATGTAGTCATCCCTCCACAGAATTCATAGTGATTATCCATGTGCACGCCTTTAGCCTAAGGAAAATTGTGTTAACTCTCCATGAGAGACGGTTAGCTGATCAACTCAAGTCCCTTGAAATGTATCTTGAGCTTGGAGCGTATGCTGGGACACTTATTATCTACAGGGACAATCTGTTGTTAGCTCTTAATATCTCTGTGCCTGCACTTCCCCACACCACCAGTGGCCCCAATTCTGCTCTCAATTACATGCTCCTGTAAAAACAATCATGGATTGAGATCAGTGGAAAGCAGTTCATGCCCCAGTTTATGTCATGGCCACCAAGAACTGAGACAGCCAGTGAGGCAGCAAGAATATCTACCAGTATTTTCAGATTTGGAGTCTTCAGTGCAAGCTTGGAGATCTATATTTAGCATCTTTTAACAAATGAAGGGACATTGTCTGTCCAGCACCTTTCAGAAGAGAGAAACTTACTTAGGTTTTTAAATATTCTAGGCATTCAAGTCAAAGAGGACCACTGTGACCTTCTCCTCTGAGCTCACCTATCAGCAGTGTGCCAGGCAAAGTCTCTCCTGGAATAAACCAGTTGCTTCACATTAGAATTTGCCTTAAGCCTGTGTGGTTTAGTCACTGGTGCCAGAAAGGTTGTTCCCAGAATGAAAACCAAATCCTCATGGAGAACCATAATGCTCACAGTCTACTTTCTAAAAACTATTACAAAGGCACATAGTAGAAAATGCAGCCTACTCATGAGATAGTCACAGTGGATACAAGACACAAAGAATAGGCAAAGGAAGGGGTCCTAGGCCAGAGACACTAAACCTGGTCATTCTGTGAGCATAAGCAATGTCTGTATTAAATCCACTGCCACTTTCTTGACTTAGTCTCACTTTCCCCGATGTGCTGCTGTTGCTCACCCGATGCTCCCTCACACCAGAAGCAATGCAAAGGCCAGTCTCCAGGTGGTCCTCAGTTATCCCTCCCAGTGATGCTATCTTGGGGCTATGGCTTTGAGAAATACTGACCAAGCCAATTATAGTCACTAAAGAGATGGACAAGGCTGAAAGGAGAATGCTTTAAAGGTGTGTGATAAGTTTCTATAAAAAGCAAACTAATCTCCAGGGGCAGCTGCTCTGCAACCTCATGTAATGGTTTCTGAATAAACACGTTCCTCAATGAAGTGTGAGGCACAAGTCATCCTTAGTACCCCCTCATTTGCTTACCACATAATCCACTGCCATTAGGGTCCTCTCATCTTATCCATCATCTTTGACTTGCTGTTCTCTTTTTTTACACCCTCAGAATCCAGATTTGTCTAAATCTCAACAACTTTCTGCACAGCTTTTTATTCAGCTCATACGCATATCCAAATGTTCAGCTTTCCCTAATCTCCTAGACAGTTGACAGCTCTCCTCCAGGCTCATATTACTTTCTTTGCATCACTACCATGGCTCCCGTTCCTCAACAGCATCAAATCCATATGCTTTCAAAGTACTTTCATAACCAAATTAAAGATCTGGTCTTCATTTCTGGATACAGATGGGAGCCTTGAAGATGTTCAGTGATAAAGAGCCACTGAGATCACTGTGGGTGTCCACTGCTTAGAAATGAAAAACTTAAAAGAATAAAATTATAGTTACTAGCTGCATTAAAATGAGTGCTAGTGTCTTTCCTCATCATGCATCTCTGCTATCTCTAGGGATAACCATGGGGAGACAACTCTAATCAGTACAAGCTGCATGACTTCCCTCCTCATTGCCTTTCTCCAGTGAGTGTAACTCATAAAAGAAAGAGTGAGCGCAAGGAAAAACCTCAGAATCTGTCACAGCAGCTGCTAGTGCCCATTTTGTAGATCTCAGACCTGCATCTTGAGAGCCTTGGATGGGATAGGATAGGATAGGGTAGGGTAGGGTAGGGTAGGGTAGGGTAGGGTAGGGTAGGGTAGGGTAGGGTAGGGTAGGGTAGGGTAGGGTAGGGTAGGAGGCTCAAGTTTGAGACACGGAAGACTTCTCCTCAACAGCTCTGCTTTATCCCCTATAGCTGCATTCTTCCAGCTGCATGCCCTAAGTCTGATATGCATAAAACATAAATCTAAACCATATGCTGTGAACTGCTAGGCCTGACAGTCTAAAATAGCCACGAGACCACAGGATAGAAATCTCATTATGGCTTGATGGCTCTTGTGCAAATGCTTTAAGTTTGTATTTTATTCTTATCCTAACGATTGCAGTCGTTGGAAGGAGAGCAGGATGCTAATGTTCATTCACTTGGCAGCATACAGCTACATCCCCTAGTCCATGCAGCACTTAGGCATTTTACTGCTCCGTTTGTGGCTGGCTCTCCTTTCCCACTGCATTGGCACAAATACCAGCAGAACCAAGCCAGCTGAGTGGATGGAGACACAGCTGATTAAAAAAAGCAGCCCTTGCAAACATGAAGCAATTAGCGCCTTCCTGAGGGTGATAAAAGGAGTAACAGCAGTAGGGATACAGAAGCTGAGGTTGCAGCAGAGCTAGGGTGAAGCCACTGGCAGAGTCCATGGCTCTCCCCTATTGGATTTGGTTCCAGGCACCTCTACCCTGGCTCAGAACAGCATTCACTGTCCAGAACACTGCTATTGGTGACATGACCCACCCTGGTTCACATAGGCACTAGGGGTTTGATTCTGCTTTCTTTGACCAGTTCATGTTCTTCCAGTGGCACCAAAATTGTAACTACAAGGTAAACACAAATTTTTGTGAGCTTTAGGGTGCTACCACCGATGATTTATTTTCCTTTATTTGTGGCCACCATGGCATGCTGCCTGTCTCAATTTACAGTTAAGGAATATGGCCCTTCGTCTCATGGTGCTTGTCCCCCAACTCCATATAAGCCTTGACACCACCTTTTGTTATTCCTAGAAGAACAAAACAGAAGAAACAGTTGATGTTAGTAGAGGAATTACACACGTGGTGGTTTCAAAAGAACTACGATTTCATCTGATTTTTATGAGTTCTTGGACAATTTCCATTAGAGGCTTAGTGAATCCAGGTGAAACCTAGTGTCTCCCTATAAGTCTGTGCTGGACCCTCTGTCTGCTCAGTAAATTTTGCCAGTGCCAGAAACTTGGAAATTGTAATATGTGCTTAGTCTTGAAAACAAGCAGCACCTGCGGCAAGAGCACATCTTCCCAAGAAAAACTCCACAAAGGCAACAAGTCCTGCCTGTCCTTCCTTCCTGCACCATGGTACCTGATTTGGTTTAAAAGCTTGCACTACTGATGGACCGCTCTGAGCCCTTCAATGCACTGATACAACCTCAACCACAGGGAAAGACTTGTGCTTTGTGTGTGCTATTACACTACTCTTGGCTAAGGATTAGTCAGGTGTTTCTATCTAATTTTTATGGAGTGAAAGACCAGTCTTCACCATCATGTTATAAAGTGCAGCCCATGATTTCCTGGACATAACTTGGGGATCAGTGAGAATGTGGATAGAAAGTACTGGAGTAGGCAGAAGAGTGTAATGCCAGTCTCAGAGAACAAATCTGAAAACAACACTGAGTTGTTTTGTAATTTGTTGTTTATCAAATGGGCCATGAGTCTATTTCTAATTAAAGTATACCAATGTTGGCCAAAATATCTCCTTGAATCTACTGGAGATTGAGATCCACATCAGAAAAGACATTGAAATGTCTGTCAGATCAGATTTCATATCTACATAGGAAGATCTATTTGGGATTTATAAGAACAGTCCATCCAAAACAGAGTAACCCAAATGCTATGTTAAAGCACAGAATTATTTCTTGCTCCCTGTTCCCACTCTTGCAAAAAATTGGTAGGTGGGGTAAATGGTTTATGGCTCTCTCCTCCCCTGGATGCCTCTGCTGCTGTCTGGAGACAGCACAGCACTCCTCGAGCTGCCAAAGGCAGGAGGAATTCCTTTTGTAACATCTGCCTACGTGAGGGTCCTGGAATTTGCATCTTCCCTGAGCCTGCTTTAGCTCACCTCCCTGCCTTGTTGGCATTCCCCTCTTGTCCAGCAGATAAGAGCATAGTTCCAGAACCAGTTTTGCAATTACCCATCTTCTCAGTTTTCTTTCCTGACCTTTAAAGGGGATGCACCGAACAAATACCTTTGTACAGGAGCCAGGCTTTCCACTGGGTGGCTATTTCAAAGGAGCAAATATGATCTTTTCATAAATACCATGTCAGGTCCACATAACTCGTCACTTATTTATAACAGTCCTAATGCACACCATGGAAGCCAGGGCTAGTGTTGCACAAGACCATTCATCAACAGCATTTTAGAACTGTGAAGCAAGGTAGATAGCTATAGCTTGGAGCAAGCTGCTTAGCTGTTGGTGAATTTAGCTTTTACTTGCTTTTCATGAAGCATTTAAAACTATTCAATATTAGGAAGAAAATAATAAAAATGAATTAATTATATGTGAAGTCTCTTGTCTTGGTTTGAAAAGCCCAAACTGATCATCCAGTTACGAGGACAGAGGACATCACTCCTCTGTGATGTTGAGTGGATCACTTTGTCCCCATTGACCAAATATTTCAAGACTCCTTCAAAGCATTTTGGGGTTCACACATCCTCACAGGACTCATCTGAACTGGACAGAAACACTTCAATGAAATCTTCCTGTTTCCCATGCTTTGCTGGCTACCATGAGACCCTCAGGAGGTAAAACCAGCCCCTTTCCTTTCTCTGGTATGCACTGGCTTGGGTTACTAAACCTGGATAATAGGAGACCAAAAGAAGCAACTTGTTTTACTGAGCAGTTTGCCATGGACATGGGCTGCTCTTACCTAGACGTTGGTCAGTAAGTAATGTTTGTTGGGAAGCATGGCAGGGCCACAAGGATCGTTGCTTCAGTTAACCCCTTCATTTCACAAATACAAGGGAAGATTTTGCCCAGTGTGGAAGAACCATGAGTTCAGAGCACTACATGCCATAGGTTGCTTCTCAAAGATACATGGGTGGCATTAATAGCTAAACCTTCCTCCCCGCATCTCTCTGCTCCTGGAGTCCACATGTGTAGCAGATAGTGGACCTCAAGGAGTTGGTGCTCTGAGCTTTAGTATGGTTGTATCCAATGCTCATAGTTTCTGCAGTGAAAACAGCAATTAGCTCTAACAAGTTAGGACTAAATACTTTGTACTTCATAGACACAAAGAAACCAGCTCAGCTTTTCTGTAGTTCCATTGAGTATCTCTTGGCATTTTTATAGGGCTGAAAGCTTCTTAAAAATGTGGCACTAAGACCTCTGGTGGAACTTGCCATTTGTCCTTAAGATGTGAAAATAATCAAGGTCCTGTCTGTCTGATGGAACCCCACACACAATTGATAGTGACTGCTACACCCTGAAACAAAGGCTGACACACCAACACCAAGGTACTCTTGTGGCCAAGAGGGCCAACAGCATCCTGGGGGGGATCAGGAGGGGGATGGTTAGCAGATGGAGGGAGGTTCTTCTCCCCATCTACTCTGCGCTAGTGAGACGACATCTGGAGTATAGTGTCCAGTTCTGAGCCCCTCAGTTACAGAAGGACACAGAGGGTGTCCAGCATAGAGCAACGAAGACAATGAAGGAAGTAGAACAACTCCCTTATGAGGAAAGGGTGAGGGAGCTGGGTCTCTTGAGCTTGGAGAAGAGGAGGCTGAGGGGTGACCTCATTTGTGTCTATAAATATGTGAGGGGTTGGTGTCAGGAGGCAATGGGTGCCAGCTGCAGCAGAGGAAGTTCCATATAAATATCAGAAGGAACTTCTTGACAGTGAGGGTAACACAGCATTGGAACAGGCTGCCAGGGAAGGTTGTGGAGTCTCCTTCTCTGGAGACGTTCAAGACCTGCCTGGATGTGTTCCTGTGCGACTTGGTCTAGGTGATCCTGCTGTGACATGGGGATTGGACTAGATTATCGTTCGAGGTCCCTTCTGATCCCTAATGATTATATGATTCCATGATTCTATGAAATGCATGGGGAAATAATGGATGATGAGTGACTTGCATAGCACTAGCTTTGCTCAGTTCTTTATGGATAAACACAAATAAACAGATGCTAGTCTGAAAATCTCTGATGTAGCTGAGCCTGTAAAACTGCAGGCTCTTCATTCCAAGAAGCCTGATTTCGTGTGTTGAGACACTATGTGTTGGTAATTGGTGTTTAGCTTTCACCTTTAAATCTGGGTTTCATAACTTGTAGCTAGATTTGCTCCACTCTTTCAGTTTGATTTAAACATCAATTCTTTTTGGTGGTGGAACTGTTTGAAAAGCAGCAACTCCTCCAAGATATTTCAGGGAGCTAGAGATCTGGCTTGCTTGAGAGAAAGTACAATAAAATAGTGAATAACCACTACTTTCCTGCAATTTTCAGAAGGGTAGAATAAATCAGAACCACAAAATGGATGTTATAGAGTCAGGAGAGCCAAAGTCATTTAGAGTTTAGCTCTCCCTGAGCTGTTCCTTCTTTTCTCTGGCAAGATATTTTGTGGCTCTGTTTTGACCCTCCCACGAATAATCCAGAAAGTTGTATGATCTGCTGAGCCTAGGGGTAACTTCATTAGTACTCACCACATCTTATTTGAATTACACATACAGTTGGGTGTTTAAATTACAGGAAGACTTTGTGTTTAAGAGTTTCCGCATCATGCTGAGGCTTGGGAAAAAAGTCTGGTTTGACACATAATAGGGATTGATGTGCTACTCAAATGCTGGTGTTACTGGAAAGGAAGGAACTTCCACAGGAAGAGCAAAGGAAATTATACAGGAATCAATAAAGGGTGCTAAAAATAGTGTTTGACTTATCTTCCATGTGAGTCAAAATACCCTACTCAATGGAGGCACAGGCTATGTCTTCACTGGTGTCTTCAGGCTGCTCTTAGCAGTGTCAGGCTGTCAGGATTTCCTTACAAGTCAATGGAGAGAGGCAAGTATCTCTAGAGGACTGTTCATCCAACCAGCTCAAGGCATGGCCAGAAAAAAAGGGAGTGCCATACAGTCTGCCCTTTTCCTAATTGCCATCAGCTTCACATGCTTAAAGTTGTTCATGCGCTTAATTACTTTTCCGAGAGAGAGCTTAGACAGCTGAGTTCTGGGTAGGACTGAACTGTTAGCTTGGAGGAGAACAAAGAAATTAGCAAATATTCTGGATGAACCTGATGAACAAAACTGAGAAACAAGGAGAGCTTGCCTGCAAGGATGACTAAGTTGCAGGCTTAGAAGTATAATAGGTCCCAGAAGAGAGAATATGATTAGTCAGGTAATATGCTTTCATCATTTTCTATTTAGCATTAATTTTCTAAAGTGCCAGGCAGGAGCTTGCTCAGAGGGGAGGAGAAGACAATGGCAGGGGATAGGATGATCCTAGGGGCTACAAGTCTCTGTGGAGAGAGCAGTGGTCCCTGAGCCCCAACATCCTTAACTTCATGCTGGCTGTGCTTTTCGTTGGAAAGGCAGTCTCTGAGCTGCACCTCTCTCCATCCATGAGCCTTTTGCCAGCACCAGCGCAGGATGGTTGTGGTGCTGGTGAAATTTGTGGTTAGAGAAAGAGGAACTACCACAACTGCAGCCACTTGCCCACATGTTGGAAAGAATTCAACCCTTTGAATTTGAAGGAGGAGTTTCTGCTCAGAACTTCCTGGGGAATTTGTCTGGGAAGGCAGAAGTAATACTAAGCAAGACACATTTGGAGATGCTGCTGTTAACCAAAGACTAATGAACAGTGGAGCACATATTGGGAAAAATGACAGGTGGGTGGCTAATTCTGGGGGGAAGGAAGGATGTCATTTATGTTTCTTCATAACTTTTGAGATGTTCCTAATGTTCTTATGCTCTAGTTACTGTTGTATCTGACTAACCATCTGATCAGATCTATTAATTAAATCTGTTTTAAACCCATATTACATGAGCACTCTTAAAGAACAACATTTTAATTGTCTATATGATTGCAAAAGAAATGAGTGCCCAAGGTCTTTCTGCAAATGTGAGAAAATTGTGCCCCATTTGGGCACAATTAAGGAGATTTTTCTTTCTTAGACATATTAAAGCCTATTACACAAACTCCTTGGGGCTTTCTACACTCCTTTATGGGGATTGTGTGACTAGATTTAGAACAGTGTAAGGCCCTAAATTTGAAGATCACAGCCTGTAAGAAGTCACAGAAAGTCTTTAGCATCATCCCTGTTAATCAGCACCAGGCAAACATGTGCAAAAAATAATACCCTCCCTGCATGCCCCCCACCGCCAGCTGCCCCATCTTGCAAACAAAAAAACCTCTGCAAGAGCCAAGAGATCTGTTCTGGCTTGTTTTATTCCACTTTGTGTTTATTAAAATGCTGTGTTTGCAGTTTATATTTCTTGGCACACAGTGATTTCAATGACATTTAAACAAGAACAGCATAAGCAACAGGCAGACTGAAAGTAGCTTGTTCCATTCCATGTTTTGGAAGGATCTTGTGCAGTCTTATAATCACCAGTTCTGTTATCTGTGCTGTTTATTTGCTTTTGATTTACTCACTTCAGAGGATGAACACAAACTCAGCTGTTTCCTTTTGTTTTCTACTCCTTTCCGCTTTCAGTTTCTCAAGTACCAGCCTGACGAATAGGACAACGACCAAGTTCATGTACCAGAAGCAAATGTTTACAGCACAGAATTGTCTGCGTGGATGTTTTAACTCAATAGGGGGAGGGGAAATCGTTATTAAAAGCAGTGTTTGTAATGTGTGATTTCACTTCCTACTCCTCGACAAAGCCAGCACCTGGTATTCAAACTCCCCAGAATGGAACACATGCTGCTTTGGTGGCTGCTGTCCCCGGGCTGATAGATACTTGTTTCTTTGTGGAATTTTGTGATAGGGCTGCAGGGGACAGTGTTTGTGGCCCTTCATAGGTTAGTATCACAGTATCATAATATCACAGCAATGATGAGGCTGGAAAACACCTTAAAGAACATCCAGTCCAACCTAAACCCAACTAAGTAAACCTATCATCTAACATCTAGATCATGCCACTCAGCACTTCATCCAGCACTTCACTAAACTTGAACACCTCCAGAGATGGTGATTTGACCACCTACATGGGCAGCCTGTTCCAAAATATGATCACTCTTTCAGTGAAAAACACTTTCCTAATGTCAAGTCTAAATCTCCCTTGATGGTGCTGTCACAGGACTGTGACCCCTTGTCCTGTCTCCAGTGTCCAGGGAGAAAAGACTGACCCCAGCCTGACTACAACCACCTTTTAGGTAGTTATATACAGCAATAAGGTCACCCCTGAGCCTCCTCTTTTCCAGGCTAAACAGACCCAGCTCCATCAGCCTCTCTTGTAGGGCTTACCTTCCAGGTCCTTTGCCATTCTAGTTTCTCTTCTCCAGACTTGTTCCAGCACCTCGACATCCTTCCTAAACTGAGGGACATACCAGCAGGCATTTGTTTTGGCTTGGTAAAGCTCCTTTTTAAAATCATTGCTGTTTCCTAAATAGGTTCTTCAGTAGAAATCAAACTGAGCAATTTTACCTTCTCCTTTGTACAAGTTGTAGCTGTCTGTACCAGTAAATTCACAGACTCACAGAATTCTTGAGGCTGGAAGATCATCAAGCCCAGTCTATGACCTAACACCACCAAAATCAGCTAGACCAGGGCACTAAGTGCCACATGCAGTCTTTTCTTAAACACCTTCACGGACAGGGACTCCACCACTGCCCTGAGCAGTCCATTCCAACATCTAACCACCCTGTCTGTGAGGAAGTGCTTCCTAATACCCCTAGTGAGGCTTCAGGCCATGCCCTCTTGTGCTATCGCTAGGTGTCTAGGAGAAGACCCTGACCCCCACCTGTCTACAACTTTCATTCAGATAGTTAAGTCAGGGATAAGGTCCCCCTGACTCTCCTCTTCTACTGGCTAAACAACCCCTTTCATAAGACTTTCCCTCTAGCCCCTTCATCAGCCTCATCACTGTCTTCTGGACCCGTTCCAGTACCTCAATATCTTTCTTGAAGCAAGGGGCCCAGAACTGCACACAGTACTCAAGGTGAGGCCATACCAGTGCTCAGTAGAGGGGAAGAATTACATCCCCAGTCCTGCTGGCCATGCTACTCCTGATACAAGCCAGGATGCCATTGGCCTTTCATGCCACCTGGGCACAGTGCTGATTCATATTTAGCCAGTTGTCAAACAGTACTCCCAGGTCCCTCTCTGCCAGGCCACTCTCCAGCCACTCATCCCCGTCTGTAGCTCTGCTGGGGCTTATTGTGGTCAAAATGTAGGACCCTGCATTTGGCCTTGTTAAATCTCATGCTGTTGGTTTCTGGCACTAAATGCCAAACGACCATATATTTAATCTCTTCTGCCCATCAAACAGTGTGCCAATACCCAAGATGCCTTTTGGGAATAGTCCCTGGGGCAAGAGCTCCTTGGAAGATGGTCTTTGGCTGGAGCCATGCTAACAATTTAAAGGTGCCTCGCAATTGTGTAACAATTTTAACAAAATTGTTTAACAACAGAACAAGCAAGTTCTGTCTCCTGGGAACTGTCCCTGGCATTGTTAGTGATGGTGTAACCAGGCTAGCAAACCAGCAGCTGCATGCAACTCCTTGCCCTGCCATTTGCTGAAGCTCTCAGCTTGTGAGTCCTATCCCAAGTCCCAGCTTTATGCTCTTTGCTTCCAGAGCTGGAGGTTGGTAGCCAAGCAGCACGAACATGGTGTCATGCACTAACTGCATAAACTTCAACCCTTCCCTTGTCTTTCACTCAGCCCATCATAGGACTCTGACCATTCTTAATAAATGAGCCCTTTTTATGAAGTACTGAGGCACACAATTCTCAGGCAATCCACAAAACTTTTTCCTGAACTCAGGGACAGAGGTTCCATTATCTTAGATGCACACAGCACACATGAGAGCTCTGTAAATGCTCCTCTTCCATGGATATGTAGAAATTGTCAGGATTCAAGCATCAGTTGGAAAATATCAGTTTTAAGATAAGCAAATTCATCTTCTGTGAGCTGAGTAAGCTCTGCCTATCTCCTGAAACCAAGTTGAGATGAGAAAGTAAAATGCTTCCTTTCCATTCCTTTCCTGTCCAACATTTTCCATATCAGGTCCTTTTAGGAAAAATACACTATGGCTGTGTATTTGATTTGGAGTCGAAACAAGTTTTTCTGACTAATACACCTCCATAATTTCTTCCCCACCTTGTCAGCTGATTTTTTTTCCATAAGCTCTGAGAAATGAGGAGTTCTTCCTTCTTTGTCATCAGAAGTAAACCTATTTCATGTGAGCCTGTGCTTCAGGAAGCTAAGCTGAATCTACTATTCCCCTATACTCTGAGTATTCCCCTACACTCTGAATACTGAGTGTTGATCTCTTGGGTGTAAAAGTACTTTCTCTGCCCCATAAAGAGTAGAATCAGTGGTGAAACACCTAATGAAGATCAGTGAAAATTGTAATGTCATTACATATAAACCTCAGCAAATTCCAGGGCAGGCTTTGCTGTCTACCAAGAACTTCCTCACCCTCACTGGGAGTCCTGGATGCCTTCCTTGTTTTCCACTGGGAAGTACTGGCTAGTTAATGGTTAGGGAAACTGGAGTGACAGTTAATCTTTGGTGGACCTGACGTGAAATTGCTGAAATAAACAATGTTTAAACTGCAAAAGATCTTTGCCTTCCTCTTGAAACCAGAATTGGGATTGCTTTATACCAGTTTGCTCAAATACATAGGGAAGTGGGAAAACCAGTCAGAAATTATTGGAACTTGGTGAAAAGAACATGAGGCATTTGGACACTAAATGATAGGTGGCCTGAAGGAAAGAAAGTCTTGTATCAGGCAATGTCAAGTTGATGTGTAAATGCAAATGGGAAGTGATGATGAAGTTCAAGGTTGTATGTTCTTAAAGGCCAAAGGAAGATCTTAGCATGGCATGAGGCTGAGTATCAAAGGCTCAATCTGAAATTTGAGAAAACGAATATAGTCCAAACTGATGCCCTACCCCTGATGCTGGGGAACACAGGACAGCTCTGAACAACAGGTTGCAGTCAGTCATGGACAAAAATGAAGACAGATGTGCTACTGACAGACAAAAAGCTCAGACCTCAACTGGCAGTCAGATGCCATTAACCCAGTTGTTGTGAAAACCATTGCTGGTGGAAAGGGATTTTTAAAATCTCAATGACTTTTATTTCCTAGGAGGAAGCATATCACTAAGCCATAGAATCACAGAATAGTTTAGTCTGGAAAAAAAACTTCAGATAATTTTTCCCAGTTGTAGAAACAAGGAGGTGAATTAGAATTGCCCAGGCTGCCATGTAGAGAAGAATGGTGGTGGGGAATAATGAGGTAAAAGCAAGGAGCTGCACTACACCATGTCAGACCATGCCTAAACAGAGCAGCCACTTCAGTAGCATGAGCACCTTCACAATGAAGCAATGGTGGGCAGCAAAGGAAGCAGAGCACGGGGGACTCAAAAGGTGCAGTTGTCTGAAGCTATCCATTTCCATCTGGTACCAGATTTTGGGTCTTTTATGTGAAGGTGGGCTTTGAAGGCATCAGAGAGCATCAGATAGCTGTCTGCTAAGCAGCTTCAGACAAATTCCTGCAGGAAGATATAAACAAACAAGAAGGACTCCTGGCCTGGACCTGATGTTCTTTCTTGCAAACATGATTATTAGCAGCAAAACTGTCCTGTAGGCAGCTCAGGCTTTTCTTCTTCACACTATTTTTCCAGCTTCTCTGACAGGAGATAATAACTTGCCAGTTGTCTTATGCTCATTAGCAGTATAATTTCACTTGTATTAACTTTCCTACTATTAGGTCTGAGACCCAGATCCTGGCTTCTCAGTCCCTGTGAACTGACTTTTCCTGTTATAAGAAAACCCTTGGCAGTGTATTAAAGGAAAAAGATATCTTTGGATGTTTTCTTTTGTTTTTTTTTTTTTTTCCCAGAAACATACTTCACCTTAGCCACCTTGAAGCTGATTTTAGCTGGGAGACCTGCTCCTGCAACCTGGCAGCTGGCTTAAAAACTACGGATTGTAAGGTACTACTTATCTTCTCAGGAGTATTGAAATCATACATGACCAGCTCAGTGATGCAGTGTTCTTTACTCTTGAGTTATATTTACACCTGTCACCTACTCGTTCATTTCCAAAATACCTGCAACTAGTAGCACATTTTCAAAAAATTATTTAAAAATAGCAAAACTAGGCATTTCTTATAAGAAGCCCCAGGAAGAAAAAGTAGGTTTTATCAATATTAATTCTTAGTTGACACTTATTCCCAAGCATTATTATTCCCTAAGAAGTGTTTTTTGAGGCAGCTTTACAAAGTAACTTAAAACATGCTGCACATTACTCTGATCTCATGCCTTTTGTTGAAAGAAGAAGACTAGCACCCAGCCAAAGTACTTGTACAGTCTGACTTTGTACTTGTCAGACTGTAACATTACTAAGGAAGCACAACCATCAAACCTTGCTGGAAATGTCTAGTGTTCTAAGAAGTTATCGGTAGCTGGGCAGTAAAAATTACTCCCTGATGTAGTTCTGCTGATGCCATGTTAACAATCTTCCAGCTCAAAGAACCTTATCTTGGTCACATTGCTTTCCTGGTTGCCTCAAATGATAGATGATGCATTTCCACAACTGTTGAACTGTTAAGTAGAAGAACAGCCATATGTTTAAGGCCACTCAGCCTGTAGTGTCTGGAAAAGGTTAGGAATTACTACAAAAGGAAGCAAAACCCAATCAATGACTAGGACCAGCATACCAGTGCTGCTTATCCTTGTGTGCTCCTCTGAATTCTAGCAGCCAGCAGCACAGAGGCTTCTAGCATCAAAGGGTGGATTGGCAGCTCAGTGTTTATTAGTCTTGACATCCTTCCTCCATAAGTCTAAGTGCTTTTGAACCAACTTAATCTTTTAGCCTTCACAGCATCCCTACAGCATCCCACTCTTTAATGATGTGCTGTGGGAGAAAATACTTACTCTTCACTCTAAACCTGCAATCTGATAACCCCATCTAAAGCCTATTTATGATAAGGTGTTAATATTTACTTTTTATTCACTTCTTGTATTCACTTTGTCATTTTATAACCTCACTAGTTTCTTTTCTCAGGCTTCTTTTTCCCAGACTTTAGCTCATGTTCTGTAGCAGAGAAGCTGTACCACACCTCCAGACAGCTTTGTTGGTCCTTTCTGCATGTGTTCAGACCCTGCTATGCCATCTTCTAGTCCTGAGACAGGACTAGAAGAACTCATCAGATATTCAAGAGCAAGGCTTACTGTGAGTTTATACAAAGGCACTGCTGCAGCTTTGCCCTTCCCCTTCTAATAAAGCCAAGAGTCAATTTGTCTTTCCAACTACTACTGAAACAATGCCCCAGGAGGCTGTTGTTTTAGAACCCAGGTACTAGATCTCTGCATAGCGATTACCCAGATGATCCCACATAGTTCTTTTTGCTTCACATACTTCATACTGCTTTGCATATAAAAAGAAAGGTAAGTCACTGGAGCTGCTTTTCAGGTGCAAGCTTGCCAGCAGGAATCCATAATAGAGACTATACCTGTCGTAGGCAGCTATTGCAGCCAACACAGGGTGCCAAGTGTCCAGGCCAGCTGCAGTGGGCAAGATGGGCAGCTTGCCTGGGGTTCGGGTTGCCTAGTGTGTACTGGCACAAGATCCTGCCTTCGTTGTCCTACAGCACTGCCAAAAGCAAGCTGAAATCTTCCCCAAGTGCCTACCTCAGGCTAGTTTAGTCTTGTTGGGAGTTGATTTCAGTTTGGGATTTTTGTGGTTTGGAGGGGGTTGTTTGGAATTATTTTGTATTGTATGTCTCATGCAAAACAGCTCCACCATTGCCAAGGAAGAGGCTAGGAATGCACCTCTTATCCATATTTAAAAGAAATAAATTGTGTGATCTTTCATTTGGAGATTACTAATGTTAGCAGGATTTGAGAACAAGATTGTCCTTATGTAGATGATATTTGCACAGTTCTTGCTGAGCAGGAAATTTCCGTCACCACTACCGATATGCATCTAGTGTTTTCCAAACCCTTAGCCTGTGAGACGTGTTCATTTGTACAACCTTCAGAGATTTGAATTTTGCAGGTAATGCCTAGACACCTGAGTGAGGTAAAAGGCATGTTACTCCTGTGAGCAGCAGAAACCTCAGGCTTGGTGGGAAACCACTTCAGAAATTATGTCATGCAGAGATGAGGAATGAAATGAGGCAAAGGAAGCCAAGGAACTTAAGGAAAGGAGCAAGGGAAGAGCAGAAGAACCAGATCTGTAGCAATATAGAAACATAGAGTGTTATTTTACAGGATTATGTTTTATTTCTATCCTTGAGCCTGACTGCAGTGCACTGAGCTCCTGCCCTTATTTATAGTACTCAGCACTAGCTCCCATGTGTGTCACTACCTCCAGCACCAACAAGCTGGATCTCCATTCTGCAGATGGCATCTTCCTAACAAAATGCAAATTTGAAACATGGAACAGACTAGAACCAAATCCCTTCACTCTCTCTGACAAACAAAAAGACCAACCAGGGCTCGTTTTTGCTGACCAATAACCCACTCTCTAGAGACTGCTTTCTCCTGACACCCAGGAGATTAACATCAGATCCCAGACAGTTGCACAGCACCACTGCAACAGGAACAAAAGCCAAGGCGTTGTGGGGAAAAGACCATTGTTCCAAAAAATCTAAACGATGTCACTACTCTTTAACAGCATCAGTAAAACAGCCTTCTCAGTAGCAAGTGACAGCCTCTGCAGTTGCCTACGGTGAGGGTAGAAAACATGGAATAGGTTAGTCTGCTTTTCCAAGGCTAGATCATGGAACACTCTGCTTCAGCATAGCCTCCCTTCTCTGGTCACATTGCTGAGTGGCACTAGGCTATAGAGCCAGGGCTCTTGAAGGGGCTTCACCCAACACGAAGGCACATGGACAACAGCAATGTCTTGAGTACCTGTTCTCAGAGGCAGCTCGTGCTCCTCATCCTGTACTCGCACTTACTAGCTGTCATCATTTGCATTGTGACATCTTCTGGAAATCTTAATCATGAGTTGTGGCCTCAGAGGAGTAAGCCAGAACAGATGTGAGGTTTATGTTTCTAATTATCTTAACACCTTTCCAGCAGGGTGTCATAAACAGTAATTAATTAAGCCTCGTGCTAATCCTGTGATGCAGAGATAAAGCTATTTTTTTCATTCTGATTACAAATTAAGAAACAGAGGGATCAGCTTATATCTGCTACTCAGTCCTGAAGCCCAAGCTCTTCCCTGGCCTATCCAAGTGCTGTCCCAGCTGCCAGAAGGTGAAAAGTTTCAACCTGTTGGTAACAAAATAACAGAGCATATCCTGCAAAACCCCAACACAGGTTTCTTACAAATATGAAAATCATGAGGAATGTCAATATTTGTTACTTCTCTCTACCTTGGTACCCTGGAAGCACCTCCAGGCTGGGCTGCCCCCTTTTCAAAAACCCAAGGGCCTGCTGTGACCTTGCCTTGGATAAACTCCTGAAGGCACCTGTGCCCATATGAGTCACTAGTCAGGTGAGGGATGACTCCTAATTGTCTATGAGGTGTATCTCTCTCATTGCTCAGCACATGGCCCTTGTAATGCTTGCAGCTACAGATGAAGCCAGGAGTAAAAGTCAGATCTGTGTCCCTTGCACCCTACAGGCCACCCACAGCAGATTGCCTGCACCATGGCAGATCACAGCCAGCATGTAAATCCGGGTGACAGCTGTAATAAGGTAAGGTGTAAGCTGTGAGGTGTTTCTCTACACCTTGTGAGAAACATCCTGGAAGATAAGGATGTTGATGCTCTCCAGTGGTGCATCCCAGAGTTGTGAGTATAGGAGGACCACATCACTGCAGAGCTCTGTGTGTGCACCACAGATGCTCAGGTGACCTTTGCATGTGAAAGGGTAGAATAAGGGGCCAAAGTGGTTTTTTACCTTTCCTGTGAAGGTTTGGAGGTAGGACAAGGCATCTTGAGAGCCTTAATGCGTCTCTTTGTCTTGGAAGGCATCTCTCTTCCAGCTTTCTTGCCACTATATATGTACTGGGGCCTTTCTGGTTTGCTCAAATACTCTACAGCTCTTCTAGCCATGGGGAAGGGGCTGGAAACAGACAGATTGGAGAAAACCACGCTGGGTGGACATCAGTCCCTGCTCACAGGCAAGGCTGACTCCCAACAATGATCTCTTTCCATGGGGAAGTATCCCTTGAATTTACATTTTGTACTTTCACATCTATTTCAGAAAGGACAGGCACAAGCAGAGGTGTCAGGGGAATATTGATCAGTCAGCTGGTGAGAACATTAAAAGGACTCTAATGTGACTGGAAGCAGACATTTAGAAATTGAGATATGTAAAATTAACCCACTATAAAACCCTTCCCTAGAGTTTCCATAAGTCCTTTGCTGTATTTTCTAAGCAAAACTTGCTGATGTTCATGGTTATGATTAAAAATCTCATGCGCCAGCCCTCAGTTAGAGTAATCTTATAAATTAGATTCTCTTTCATTTATCTCATAATCTTTTAATTGCAGAATCACTCTGGTAAACAGGTCTAAACCATTCAAGCACCTCTTTTTCAAAACTCTTTGAACTGTCACGGTCAAAAAAGAAGAAAGACTATTTCAGCACCATTTTAATCCATCAGTTTTAAGGTTAATGATTTTATTTATTCAGTTATTGTAGGATTAGAGGAATTGACATCTCAGAGAAGGATTAATTTAGGGGTGATTACTGTATTGATTGCTGTATTAATTGCTGGAATAATCTAGGAGTGATACCTTACCAGTTAAAACAGTACTTAAGAAGGTACACTCTGACAAATGTATTGGAAAACCCTTTTCAGCAGTCCAGTATTTTGAAGAAAACTCTGCCGTTGAAAACTGAGGCTCCTTTGTTGAACTGCTTATGCTGGTGCACTACAGGCAGAGCAGCACTTCACAGGAATGCTGTCAAACAGATGGGATCCCTGTTTTGCACGTGATTCTGGAATGCAATAAAATTGTTTAGTTCTGGGAAAGAGATTTTCCTTCCATGACACTATCAAAATGGCCAAAAGGCCTGATTCTGAAATCCATATTCCCAGGAGTTATCCTCTCTCATGCTACAGGAAGATATGAAGTTATAAAGAAAAAAAAAGTTCAGGAATATCACTTTTACATAGAAATGTTCTCATTTCCTGATCTTAAGAGAGTGCAAATGGGAAGTTGCTTTGGGAGGAAACAGATATAGAGAGCTTAGGTACATTGTTAGCAGCAGAAACATGGGAAGGAAAATATGTAAATGCATCAAAACCTTTAAAGACCCATGATGACTTCAGAAAACTGGCCTCAGAAAGCTTCTGAGAGATTACTCTTTTGGCATCTTGAGACAGCAATTGCAAACACTGTCCATCCCTTCGTACCTCCTGGAGGATGTTGGTGCAGGATGGAGATTAGACCAGAGATTACAAAACTGGGCTTTTCAGCAGCAGAGATCAAGAGAAGTCACTTGGCTGGAAACTTAAGGACAGATTCTTGGCTGGTATAAGTGATCATGGCCCCAAAATAAGTCGCTGAGACTCTGCCACTGTACCCCTACTGAACATCTGGTCCTCAGCCTGTGGGAAGAGGATATAATGTGCCTCATGCTTCATGCATGTCTAAACAGCTGCTTTGAAGGACTCGTTTAAGCCCCACATGACCTCACTAAAAGTTCTAGAAAGCATTGACTGTGCACCAGCCATTTAAAACTCCAGTGTTTGCAGGACACAAAGGCATGCTGAAAGATAGCCCCAGTATAGTAAGCCGCTTCTTGGCAAATTCCTCTGCAAATCAGGTGGGTGAGGAAGAGATTATGTCCAGTTCCAGACAATTAAGAGCTTCACTGTGCTTTTCCATACAGAAGTTTGCTTCAGTAGTTCTGACAGGATCTGATTATTTCAGCCTGGTACAGCTATGTGCGATGGTTTGGCAAATATCAGGTGGATTTTGCTATGTGAATGTATGCGACCTTTCCCTCTAGCAGTTTACATTATTATTACTATCAGTCAGGAGCTGAATATTTGAATCTATCTTAGCACTGCCATCAGTCTAGTAGATCTGACAAATAAATCTTGCAAAGAGCCATCTTAAAAAGTCATCTGACAATTTTTAATTTATTCTTTTTATTAAGAAGTTTTCAACTGCAGTGTGCAACACTTTTTAGTTAGCGAACAGCCAAGATTTGTCTGTTGTACAACTCGCATGACAAGTACAGCTTATTATTATTTCCTCTCATTAGCTGGTGGGGACCACTAACCACCACTTCCAAGAGAGCTTGACTTAACAGCTGGACATAGCACATGCTGTTTAAAGACGAAATTCAGGAATGCTGACGTTGTTTAAAATGATCTTTAGTCACTTCCCAAGTGTAATTTCTTAATAAATTGTATTTTCATGCTTGTTCCTTCCAGTTATTTGCACCCTAGGCCAGGCTAAAATCTCTGGACTTGGTGAGCAACTGAGTTGGGCTGAGAGAAATCTGTGCTCCCCTACCTCATTACCAAACCTCAGACTTCAGCAGCCATGGCTAACAAAGTAGATACAGCACGGTAGATGGCATTCATATGAGTTAGATGGCTACCCTACTGCAGAAAGATTACTTTCCAGTGTCATGATGAGTATCTCAATAGCTCATTCTCAGTTTCACTCAGAAAAAGTATTTGGAGAGACAAGGGTGACACCAGTGGCATAAATTATTTGACAGCACTGGACTAATTGGAAGATGTGTCTTGCACTTGCCAACTGATTTCAATTACATTTCAATGTACTGTAGAAGTGGGCCCAACAAAGGGACAAAGTGAAGCACAGTTTTCTCATGTGAGAACTAGACTGCTATACACATACCCCAGGCATGTAATTAGCGGTGCTTCCTTTAAATTAGTTATATTTTAAAAGTATTTGCAGTTGTCATTCTAACATCATAAGTAGCTCCTATCTGGACAGCAGCTTTCATCTAGAGACTTAAAGAGCTTTTGAAAAATTAACTTGGTACTTCTTGAACAACCATTGAATATCCCAAACCCAGACTTCCAACCAGTGAAATTTGCCAGAACCTTCTTTGCCAAAACCTCTGCTTTCTCCCTTTGTCTTCTTCCTTCTCCTTTTTTAAATTAGTCTGTGTTACATGTACTTCCAAGCCATTAAAGCACACAGTGGACACAGAAACCTTGCTATGCTATGTCAGTAGTATAAGCTATGGCTCATAAAGTATGTGTGTTGGCTCACCATATGTTGATAGCAAGGATCACCTGGAAAACAGCACTTTTACCTCGCATAGAAGGAGAAGATCCTACTTCTGGGAAACTTGTGGATTATAAGATCTATACTTCTGTTGAAATTGATAACATCTGGAAGACATTATTGCTTTTTCATATTTTTCCTTAGTTAAGAAAGAAAATCCATTAACCAAAGCAATTGAAAGGGAGGAAAAAAACCATTAAAATCAGCATATACATGGGCAAAACATACATAGTTTGAATATTTCAATATTTTGTAGGCAATGTCTTACCCTGGCAATTCTTACATCCAGGACACACTTTGGGAACAGCATAAGGAATACAATCCTTTCTCCTCCCTCCTTCTACCCCCTGCCTCACCTCTGCAAATCAAACTCACTGTATAAAGCACTGTTGTTTTCAACCCTGATTTAGGTACAATTTGGAAAGAGGGAAATCAGTCTGACAACCCATCCTAATGCCTACTTGGTGATGCTCAGAGTTGACCACTGGGTTTTGTAGCATCCCACCAGCTGTGGTTGCTGAATTACTTGAGTGCCAATATATGTTAATACATCACTGGTTATATAATATCCACCAGTTAAGCCAAAGAAGTGATGTTTTGGCAAGAAAACAAGAGCATGTTGATCTAATCCATTGAAGTCAGGGTACCCATGTGCAGGTGGCCCAGGGACCCCCATCCGTTCCTCCAGCACATCATCAGCACTCACACCACTGCTGTGTTTCAAACAAGAAGAAAATTGAAGTTTAAAATACAGTGCTCCTGGCATGTGTTTGTGCCAGGTTCTTGCTTCTAGTGCTTCATCTGGCATTTCTGAGCTTGCAAGCCTGTTTGCAGCAGGAAGGTGAGCATGGCTTCCCCTGCTGCTGCCACGCACACCGTGCTGAAACCCGAGGAGAAAGTGAGGGGAACACCCAGCGGTGGTGTGAGGAGTGGGATTCTGGAGAAACGAAACCAGGAAAAATGTTGGTAGTGCAGAGGAGCTGTCTGGAGAAATCCTGGGAGCTGCAATAGCAAATGCCTGTCTCGGTACTTGCTTGTGCGCTCTGCAGTGCAGCTCCGCAGGTGCCACTCCCTCAGCTACAATTCTGGCTTCCTCCTCTTGGAGTGTTTTGTAGTAAAGTCATGCAAGAGGTTTCCTTGATGCTTTGTCATCCTGGTAGAAAAGAAGTATTTGGTTTCCCCACCCCTTGAGAAAAAACATCCATTTGCTCTTCTTCCTATTAAATACACACGTATCTCTTGAAGGCCTGAAGGCAAAAGTTCTTAAAAGGAAGTAAAAAAGAAAATGTTTTGCCACCAGAAGGGATTGGACAATGGAAAACCACTGAAGCAGAGGTCTCCTGCCCTGGAGCAACCATTACTGCCATAGCTGGTGGTATTATTCTTCCTGCTCTCTTCTCAGTTGGCACTGGGGTAAGTGATATTCCCTGGCATTGATGAAGTATCAACTGTCCTCACTGTGGCAGGAGCATTGCTCACTACATCCTCCCTCTTCTCTTCCTTGTACCATGCTTCATTTGTTTTACATTTAAAGAGACCAAAACCAGTTTGTCACTGCAGCAGCTCCCCTGGGCCCTTAGGACTTGCTATTTGTAGCTCTTGCAAATTCTGTGTGGGGATGCAAGGAGAAAAATAAATCTTTAGATGGGAGTTTGGGGTATTTTTTCACCTCTCAGAGCATGCAGACCTGTTAATTCTAATGAGCCTAGTTGGAGAGGAGCCTCTTGAATGCTGGAACCAGCACTTAAGGATTGCGAGTCAGGCACATGTTGCAGCATCTTTCATTGATCTGGTAAATAAAAAGCTTTGAAATCAGAAATATCTGAATGGTTTTCAAATAGACTGTTAGGATCTCTGGGCTGTCACATTCCCGCCCAGTTTAGGGCCAGTAATGAGAGAGTCTGGTGCAGTGCTGCACACAGGAAGGAGCAGGAGAAAGCGTGCCCTTGCACTTAGAAAGCATCCAGGAATAAGGTGGCAAGGAAGGGCTGAGAGACTGGCATCTAGGAATAAATGGTCATTTAAAACCAGCTCTGCAGGTCAGAATCAGGGTAAACTAACTACGGATTACTAAAACAGATGAAGATTTATAGAAATTGTCAAAGGAATGTGGTGCCCTTGGCAAACAATGAGAAAAAAAACAACCTCCTTAAAGGTGCCTGAGCAAAGGCAGTTAAATTAAAACCACATTTGTGACTGAGTTTGAGGAGGAAAACAGCTGGTAGGGGCTGCATCATCTGGTGTAACCTGTGTCCAGGGCATCCTGGGAGCACACACAAGGGTTTGGTTCCTGCTGGTGTATGGAGCTGAAGATCACTGCTCCTTACAGCATGGCATGGGCATGGGAATGGGAGACAAGAGCAGAATGAGCTTTCTCAAGCTGTTTTGATCATGCTCTGAAGGAGAAGGAATAAACTTGGAAGTAATTTGGAAATGGAGAACAGAAAAAGTGTGTCTTAGCAAATTTATTAAATGGACTAAACTGCATTTCAGCTGAAGCTTCATTGAGATACACATTAACTTTTGATGGATGATTATGTAACATTAATAAATAACATTAATAAAACGTATTAATAAATAATGCATGATGATTTAATTATTGAATGAAAACAAAACATCCTTTTCAAGTTTACTGATGGCAATTTTAAAAAAGGCAAAGAGATTAACTGAGAAAAAGCAGCAGAAGACAAATTTTGTTGAAGTGCTTTGAAAAGAACACTGCTAGCAGTAGGCTCTTTGGAGTTATAAGGAGATACTTCCTTGTATTAGTGTCTTCACCTCATTTATTGCAATCAGTTTTTAACACAAGGTTGAAAAAGCAGACATGAATAGAACAGCAGAGAAGCAGCTTTTTTTATAGGTGAATGAAAACCAAAGAGGAGGTAGATCTACCACTTCTAAATCCTTGTCGGATAGAAGAAATAAGAAACACCATTAGCTCCACTCCCCAAATACAGTGATTTTTGTCCTTAGTACACCTGCTGGCTTCAAAGCCAGGGTAGATGAGAAGACAAGGATTGTATATTCATGTGGTGGTAGAAATATGAGCAGGATCTTCAATGGACATTTGGCAACTTTTACTTCACCCCTATATATATATATATAATATATAAGTTGTTCATTTTCATTGAATTAAGGTTATGCACAGCGTGGTATGCATTATTAGTTTGAGGAGGCTTTATTAATATAAAAGAGATGGTAATGAAGCATATGCAATCCCTGAGGGAAGCATAAAATAAAAGACAAATGAGTTTAATCTGTATGTCTCAAATAAATATCCCAAGTACAAGCAGTACCAAATTTAAAGTTAAGACTAAAATTAAACTGCTTATTGATTGCCAACACTTGAGAACTTACTTTTTCTTAGAAAACAATAAACAGGCAAAATTTGAAACAAAACTTAATACAGACCTTGCCTTCTCTGTGACTGCAATTTCTGAATTCAACCACAGGAGCAGTTAGGAGTGGTGCTGGGGTTCTTTCCTGACCCAGGAGGTAAAGCAAACAGCAGGGGCCCTTCCTGAGGGTCAGCCAAAGGGCAGGTGGGCTGGAATAACATCCTACCTCAAGCCCCTGCTAATGCTCCCAGCAATGCCAGTAATAGCAGTATTTCACTCATTGGAAGTTACATGACTTGACTGATCCTTCAGTTATGCATTAAATTCACTCTATTGAATTGTCCTTGTTGCTCCAGATGTAGAACCACTAAGCCATATGGATCCAGCTGTTGGATCAAGGTCTATTTTTAAATGAAAACAATCCCAAAAGGGATGCTCAGCCCCTGAACACCTGAGGGATGCTGTAACTCCACAGCTCATCCTTGGCCATTGCAGCAGGACAGTGAGGCCACTGCATTGCTCATGCTAAGATAAAAAGAGGGAAAGACCAAGTTCATACAAACATTTCTTTTGTCAGCTCTCTAGACTTTATTTTTCCAGTGTAACTTACAGCGAGCTTTTCAAACACGATGCAAGCCCAGAACATATGGCAACTGTTCATTTCAGATCCATTTTTCAACTAACTGGATCTGGTTTGTAGCTGGGGCTTATTGCTTTGACACTCTCACCTGTAGTCACATGACCACTGTCTACAGCTACCCAAAAGGAGGTTGTGGAGATGTGGGTGCTGGTCTCTGCTTATTAGTCATGAGCAATAGGACAAAAGCAAATGGCTTCAAGTTGCACCAGGGGTAGTTTAGGTTAGACATTAGGAAAAACATCTTGATGGAAAGGATCATCAGGCTTTGGAACAAGCTGTCCAGGGAGGGGGTTCAATCGTCATCTCTAGACATGTTTAAAAGTTGTATAGAACTAGAGTTCAGGGACAGGGTTTAGTGGTGAGTTTGGGAGAGTTTGGTTAATGGTTGGCCTCGACAATCTTAAAAGTCTTTTCCAACCTCAACGATTCTGCAAGAAGTCAATTTGGTTGTTCTTATAGCCCCTAAATTTGCAGGTGTTGACCACTGCTGTTATTGACACCTGCCTGGCAGGTCAGAAGGGGAGATGGGTCCTATCTGTTGGGACTTTGTGCTCCTTTCTTGAGGCTGGGCAGACGATCTGGGGAGGTATGGAGCAGCAAAAAACTGGTTGCACAGGTCTATGCCTCTTCCTCAGCTCCTTTACTCCACCGGGTGATGCTTTGGGCAGGACCGTGTTGGAAAAACCACCCCTGTGAGAGGCTCCCGGGACTGACAGGAGTTGTCTGGGGGGAAGAGCTCTACTAGAACTATAAAGCTTTGTGTCGCAGGATGGAAAGAAGCGCGTTCTATCCCGATTCACAAATTAATGAGTTGCCTAATTAATGAAGGCGGGGCGCCGCAGGGATGGGGGCGTGGCCGGGAGGAGGGGGCGAGGCGTGGGCGTGGCCTGCGTGTCCAAGAGCGCGCGGGCGCACGGCTGGCGGCAGCCGGGAGCGCGAGCTCGGCTGAGCTCATTGGCGCGTGGGGACAAAAGTAGCCGGAGTCGGGGAGTGCGGGGCGTCNTGAGCAGGGCGCGGGCCGCTCCCTGAAATGAATGGAGCCCCCCACACCCCGTATCCTCTTCCTCGCCGCCCTCCACTCGCCCGGTGCCCGGCAGCTTGCGGGGAGTCGGGAAGCCCTTGCTCCGCCTCACCCTCTCTCATCTCCGGGCGCAGCTCCCGGCCTTGCTCGCCAGCAAGCCTCCCCAGGGTTGGAGCGGGCGGGCGCCGGGGGCCCCGCGCCTGACCGCCGCTCCCGCTCGATCTTTTGTTTCGCCGCGGGGAGTTCAGCACTAACTTTGTGGGGCAGCTCGGAAAGCACCGACCGCGTCGTTTGTCTACCGGGAGTGGGGGGGGGGCCGCAGCGCAGAGACGAGGACGCCCCTGGGCCGCTGCCGTGTGTTTGTCCCCCGCGGCTGTGGCCGCGGTTGGTCCCGCTGGGCTCCCTTAAGGATGCAGCAGGTCAGAAGGCTGGCTGTGCGCTGGAGCAGAACGCCCCTGTAACGCTGCGGAGCGTGTGCGTTTGGCAGAGGAGCGGGCAATGCCCGCGCTGGACGGAGCTGCATCGGCGGTCCCGTAGTCACGCATAGCTCGGCCGTGTCGGTGGGGTACCCGATAGAGGGTACCTAGGGCTCTGGGGCTTCCCGGTGCTTGCCTCTTGCTACTGCTGCTGCTATCCGCGATCCCGTTGAACAGCCCTGAGGATGCTGGTTTGGCTTCAGAGGGAAAACTACCTGAGGGGGCTCTGCAGGCATCTCAAACTTGGTACACGACGTGTAGGTTGAAGCCCTTATTTTCTGATGCCGTGGTGCGATTTGAAGGGGCTCAGCTGGCCTGGAGATAGAAGCTTCCGTTGCTGGAAAACTTCGATTCAGTTTGTTCTCGTTCTGAGGTCCACCCCACCTCTGGCATTTGTTGTGGCCCCCCAAATGCTCTGGATCCTGTTACCTATTCACTAAGTTGTACTGCATGCACTCTGTGAGCTTCAAACTAAAACCTTGACCATAAATAAGAATTTTTTTCTTCTGCTTTAACATTGCCATTGCTGGATTTTCTTCTGTTAATTAAAGGAAGCCTTATAACAAACATTTTATAGCTTCCTTTAAAGCTGCAGCAGTCCTGTAAGCATATCCTACATAGCTGTATAGCCACAGAGTGATTTAGGGAGGTTGTAAGTGAACAAATGACTGAATTGCTGGAGAGAAGGAAAATAAACTTGTGTGGGTGGCCTGCTTTTAGAGGTCTTCGGTATTGTCACTGGTGATGGCTCAAAGTTGGAGAGATCTTCTGTATTGTAAGGAAAGGTAAAATAGAGACTGTATTCAGAATAGTCTGCTGAAGACCTACACCCACTGATGATCCATAACAAGCAGTGAGGGTCAGTGAAGGTGCTGCTGTTGAGTTTCTTGGTGTTGGTGGGGTGCTGCTGTTGCTACAATTTGCACACAATAGCATTGAGACTGTTTATGTAGCAATTGTTGGCAAACGGGTTGGTACTGACTTTACAAGAAGGTTTTCTTTTTTTGTGCCAAGCTTATAGGTTCCCTATTCCAGAGTGACTCTTCAGTAGTTAGAGGTAGATCTGGTAGAAATGGTTCTTGGCAAGATGTTGTGTAAAGATCTTATAGCTTAAAAGATCTTCTAATGTTAAAACATGATAATCTTGTAGAGTTGGTTATGGTGTTCTCTGTCTTGTCCCTGTGGATCTCTGGGTTATCCTGCTGTGATCACCTAGAAATAAGGATATATTGGTTTTTATTTTTAATTGGGGGGCTGTCTAAGGTGGAGGAAACAAAAAGATTCCATAATGTGGTTTTTGGTAGTCATATGTAGTCAGCTTGTTAAACATTTAGTTGCCTGTGTTTTGTAAGTATGAAGCCAGTCTGAACTTGCCTGAGAACTCGAAAGTTGAGTCTGAGAACTCATGATTTTGCAGCTATCGCCTGAGAGCGCAGGCTGCCAGGTGAGTGGAGGTGGGTGCAGCTCAGCCTCTGCGCCAGGGCATGCTGCTGGCTGGGGATCAAGGGATTCTCAGGTGGCGTTTCAAAGGCTGGGGAAGTGGCCGGCTGTGGGCAGGTGGAATCCCTTTTAGAGGAGGAGCTGGGTGTGAGAGCGTACACGGTGGTGTGAAACAGGCTTTCTCCTTCTTTGGGGATGGAGTAGGATATGAAGGAGCTCTGGAAAAAAGAGCTGTGGAGAGTTGCATGGGCAATAGTCTGCAAGTGTTGGGTTTTTGATATTCCTGCCTCTGTCTCTTCCTTGGGAGACACCTCCACCCAGCTGGTGTGTTCCAATAATTACTGTTCATAAACGGCTCTTGTGAAAATGTGCAAAGATTCTCCTGGATTTCCTGAGTTTCTTTTCTGTTCTCTAAAAGCTCTTGAAAGTTGGTTTGTGCCCTTGTTTATTGGAAAGGGAGAGCTTGTCAGATGCTTAGTATCATACCTGGTTACTTCTCTACCAAACCCTACATATCCTGAAGTTTTAAGGGTCCTGACATGTGCCAGGGGATTACTTTTTTTAAAAAAAGAAATGTTGCTGATCTTCCAGTTTTTTCAGTCATTGTGCTGAAGGTCTAAAAACCACAAGTGGTATTTGGGTCATAGAAAGGTTTGGATTAGCAGGGTCCTTAAAGACCATCTAGTTTCAAACTTCCTGCCCTATGCAGGGATACCTCTCACTAGATCAGATTGCTCAAAGCCCCATCTAACCTGGCCTTGAACACTTCCAGGAAGTGGTCATCCATAGCTTCTCTGTGCAGCCTATTCCAGTGCCTCTTCCCTTGCACAGGAGACGTAAACTCTGGATGATCAGATTTCATCTTGTCTAAACCACTGTTGTACATTCTCTGGACCTTCCTTGGGTTCCTGTTGCTTCTGCAGGGAGCATGGCCCAGAAACATGCTCCAGCTCCCAGCTTCACGTCTGTAGATATTTTGGTGCCTTGTGACTGCCCCAGTGGGAATGTTTGCAGTGACGTGTTTTGTGCCTACATGTCTTTGCAGAAGGATGAGTTTTTGCCATTGTGTAACATCTACTTGTATTGTTGGGTTGATTTTTCTCAGGGCAGCCATAAGGTGCTGCAGACACCTCTGGGGTCACTGTGTTGCAAATACAGAAGAGTTGCAAC
This sequence comes from Upupa epops, assembly GCA_013397515.1. Classification (NCBI taxonomy): domain Eukaryota; kingdom Metazoa; phylum Chordata; class Aves; order Bucerotiformes; family Upupidae; genus Upupa; species Upupa epops. The sequence goes on from VZRI01008941.1 coordinate 50,752, forward strand.
CAAGCATCAGCCATCTGTGTGCCCCTCCGCTTTCTGATGCGGTAGTGATGACAACTACTATAGTCTTCTGCCTTAAGCCTTTTTCCTTTAGGCTGTGTGCTTGCTCATTTCTTCAGCCTCTTCCCCTCAGTGCTGGCCTTATAACCAAAACACTTAACAGCTTATAATTAGGTAAGAAAGCAAAAGGATAAAGAGAAATCTGCTTAGATATTGGCACATATGGTAGGAAAAAATTAATTGAATTATAATTACACTTTATCCTTCTATTCCTGTCTCATGCCAGAATACATTAGGACCTCAGTTCTTATCTAGGTGTTGTCTGTGTAGCTCAGGATTAATGTTTCAGCCCTTTTAGGTAAGACCTGAAATCACGTTATCTTGCTGGCTTAAACCAACTGTGTATTCTCACGAGTCTAATACTCACTGTCTTCCTTTCCATGTTGAGTGACAAGTGAAGTAACTGTCCCCTCTGAAGAAATTCCTTCTAATCTCAGAAAAAGGTTTCCAGATGACCCTTTCTCCTACATGTGCTCTCCCTCCCTCACTTTACCAAGAGCTTCAGTGCTTGTGATGTGTGGGGCTTTTTTTTTTTGTTTGTTTAGTTAAGAATCCTGCCTGTGGCCATGAGATCCCAAACCCATTTTTCATTTTCCCTCCTTAGCTTGGCAGAGAGGTTGCAGGCCTCTTTCCTGGTGAGTGTAAGCCTACAGAATAACTCTTCTAAGTAGGAATTCCTATGTGAATGGTGAGACTTCTCTTTAGCTATGCCTCCCTGTAGCTGGTCTTATCTCATCCTGATCTGAGTGAAAGGATAATTTTTCTTGAATTGTATGTATAGCTTTGGAAAAAGGGGAGCAGTTGTCAGCCCACATATGTCTTTATTTTCCAGTCACTTGGATATTACAGAATAGTAGAGGTATAAGAGTGCTTCAGGCCTTTAAGTGGTAGGGAGTGTTTTGAATTGTTTGTGAGCGTGTGTTATTTTGCACTTTGACACTGACAGTTTTATGGTTTTGGCTGAAAAGCAGGAGAATAGTATTTCTCTGCAACGATATTATTTCTTGCAAGCTGTATGCATGAGTAAGAATTCATTTTCATGTTTTCACAAGTGGATAAATGCACTCGTGGTTCTCTTAAAAATAGTCCTTTGGGAAAAAAACACATTTTTGTTGCTCAACAATAGGAACTGTTGATGATGGCTGAAGTTTATGATGCAGCTACCTGACTCAAGTGCTGACTGTGAGATTTCTGCCTTATTAATGGTGTCACGCTCTCCTGCATTACAAACTGATCTACAAATGAACAATAATGTGACTAACATCCTTCTACTACAAACAAACCCATTAAGATAAATAGATCCAGTTAACTATTATCATGTGTTTCTTCTATTCTCCCATCCTGTCTTGTTCCAGTAAACATTGGTGTTAGATGGTACCACAAATTAATTTAAAATACGTTTTTGACTTCATTTTGATGCATCCAGAGTGCAGGTATGATACTGCTCTGGAAGCTGAAGACAGTGCTTGGAATCGGCTGTGTTCCCTGCTCTTGAGAGTCCCTGGCAGGCAGAATAGCGTGCTTAGGGCTGTAGAAGTCATCACTTCAGAAAGCCTGTCCAACTGCTCCATTGATGTAATATCCAAAGAGCTAGTGGGTGATTTGTTCTACTCAGGTGATTGCTCCTCATCTTAGGAGCAGTGTACCTGTGCTTGTTTTGTTATGATAGCTGTTTTAAACTGTTCACATCCTTTTGGATCCAGAGTGAAAAGTTGCTAATAATACTCAGAAAGCTTGTCAGGCCTGTGTCCACATGACTGTGTAGGTATTGCAGTATAACTGCACTTGCTGTGTGTTTGAAAAGTTTGAAATAGAAATCAAGCACTGTTATAACTAGTAAAAGGAAGTTTGCTTTTACTGTTATTGCCAGTCCCCTGTAAAGACATGTTTAAAGGTCTGGCTCTTCTCTGGTGCTAACAAAGTGAGAGATGTCTACAAATTGTGTTTTCCAGCCTTTTGTACTTTGACTTCCCTCTAACCCTGCAGCCTTACAGGTCTTCTGAAATTTTAAGAAATGTTTTCCATGTGTAGCATGCTTCAAAGCTGATCATAAAGCATCACTTTTTAAACCTATGGGATGTTACAACAGACTTTAAGCCTGCTTTAAGTTTTTAAGCAGTACTTTAGATGCTTCCAAGTTAAGGTCATACTTACTGTAACTAGAACAAAACTAAAAAGTGCAGTGAAAAGCCCTGTAACCAACTGATTTAACTTCTGGTTTTGAGCTGCAAAACATATTTGATTATATGCAAACCAAATGTGGCATGGACTCAAAGCCACAATGCTTCCCTCTTTCAAATGAAGACAATATGCCACAGCAGCAGCAACTTGAGACAGTCTGGGTTGTTGCAAAACTTCTCCAGAGAAAGAGACTGTAAATGTTAATCTCTTAAGAAAGCTTGCCTCTGTTCCTTTCTCTCACAGTTTGCTGAGCCTCTGACAGCAGGTATTGTATTATATTCTGATGTGCTAAATAGTACCTGCTGAATTCCTAGTTTCTCTGTGATTACAAATCTTTGGAAAGTTATCCTACTGTGAAAAACCAAGTGGTCATACTCAGTAAACCTAAGTCCCTCTTTGAATAGTTAGGTGACTTGAGGAAAAGTAAGCATGGTTTAGCATGTTGTCATACAGCAGTTTGTGGTTACCCCAGCAGCTGGTCCTGTGCTTGATTGCTGTCCTTCCCAGACGAGGTCAAACTTTTTAGTTGAGAAGGTGTAGCACAGACAAATCACTTTGCAGGGCACAGCTGCAGTAAGTGCTGGCACAGTGTAACTGTAATCTCTGGCCTTATTCTATCACTTTATGAGCAGTAGTACCTGTAGGAACTATAGGAAAGGTCACATGAGCAACATAGCTTATTGTGGGGTGGAGTTTATGCTCTGATATTCAAGTTCTAGTCTCAAGTCCTGTGTAACAAAAAAATGTAATTGTTGGATAAACAACCATCCTTCCATAATGTTGCTGAAGTTAGTGATCTCTAACAGGCTTGTGTGCTACCTGTGATCACAAGGGTTACTGTTAAATCATCTGGTTAAGAATTGAACTACAAGGCTAGGGCTGCTGCCTTGAGTTTCAGCACCTCTCCAACTGTCCTAGTCTTGCTTCTGCCTCCAGGTTCTCACTTGTGCTTTTATAGTAAGTTTTAGCCTTGGGGACTTGTAACTTTGGAGTTTCAGATCTGATCAAAACTTTGTCTGGCCAGTCTGTTTCACGTGAGTAATCTGAGTCTTGGCAGACTGAAACAGTCCTCAAGGATCTTGGCAGACTGAAACAGTCCTAGGATGTTAAATGATACATCTTTAAGTTTCTGAGCTGCTCTTTAAAGTTGAAAAGTTGTTTACAGCCAAGTTAAAGGAATGTCTCCTGTATGAGGTTAAAATACTTGTGGAGGTTCTGTCTGGCAGACTGCAGGACTAGCCACCTCCAAGAAGTTCTTCAGGGTGCAATTAATAGTGCTTTCCTCAGTAGTCTCTTATCATTCCTTTCATAAGAGACTGTGTGCACTTCATGTGAGCTTTTAGTTAACCAAGGAACACTAACAGGGATGGATTGATTGATTGCCCCTAATTGCCTTTACAATGCAGGCTAGAAGTTTAAAAATTAAAAGTACCTTGGGAAACATTCCCTACCTACCTCTAAGTGAAGGCAGAATGTCACAGGACAGGGGTAGTCCCATTCCCATTGGAAACGCCTCAAGTTAATTGAGGCTGAAATGTCTGGGGCAGGGTGTGGTGCACCAGCCTCAGGGCTATCCCTTCTGTTTCCGCCCTATATCAGGTCTGGCCAGGTGTGTGTCTGTGAGTATGTGGTACATCAAATTAATTCTCTGCAGCTGTTGTTGGCCCTGAGCTCATGAGGAAACTTTTGGCGGAAACTAAAAGGGTCTTAAGTTTGCAACCATCCAGAACCCTGACTGGTTACAGGTGTTCTGTAACCCTGCAGATATCTCCTGTAGGAAATGTTTAGAAAATGGCTTGCTTTTGCTAGAGATCTGAACTAGTACTGGGCAGCCTTTCTGCAGGAGGCTAGGCTCACAGGATTGTCTGCTGTTGATGGTATTGACCAGACATCTGGGTCCAGTGGTTTTCTGCCCTTATGGGTGTCAAGGTGCCAAATGTTTCTTTCCTCTGCTTGCTATAACGGATATGTGTCCTGTACTGTGTTTGTACTAAGATTGTGTGGTGTAATGGTGTGTGTAGGGCTCAGAGCTGTTTTAAAAATACAGGATCAGCTTGGTCTACATCTTTTGCAAACAGGCTTGAAATTGCTCCCAGAGATGTAGAGGGCTGGGAGAAATAAAGAGACTTGCTTTTGGAAATGTAGACCAGCCACTTAAGGCAAAGATTTATTTTCAAGGCTTTGTTGTGTATGACTGTTTGGAAGGAGAGCAGCACTGTTTAAATATCAGGAGCTGGGGTAGTAAGGAAGGCTGGCTCTGTGTGCAGCTTGCAGGCAGTATTGGCTGAGAGGGATGGTAGGGAAAAAGTAGTTGGATGGGCGACCTACTAGGAGGTTAGTTGCTGGAGCACGGGTGGCAAAGGGATGATGAATTCAAGAACAGGCTGGGAAAATAGCTTTTGTGGGTAGCTATTTCCTGGTTGGTGCAATTTGTGAAAATAGCTGATACTAGCTAGGGGGAGATGCAGAGCAGTAGTGACAGCACAGTCTAGGTGTGCAAATGTATAGCTGATCAGTGTCCATGAATTTAAGATACTGGGCCCGAAAGATCTGGGTAATTCACGTACAGATATATGTAACTGCTTGGAGGAAGGGTGGTACTGGAGTTACAGGTTCTGGGGAAGGCAGTGTAATGGTCTTGTGCTCGATAATCATGAAGGAAAGTGTTAAACTTGGCTTTAGGTTATTCTTCATCTGGCAGCTGAGCATATGTGAAGGTTGAATGGGAGGTGCATCCTATAAACAGAAGTCGAGCTGAGAGTGATTGGGACAGAGGAAGAAGCAGAGGTGCAAATTCAGATATGAGTAGATTCAGAAGAGAGGAAACTGTGTTATGGACTGAGCTTCACAGACTGCTGTAGAGGATTGTTAAGGAAAAAGCAGAGACCAAGTATTTGAAACATGAAAAATAAGAGGGAGCCAGTGAGTTTCTTTAGGTGGATAAATTTATTCTAAGAATTGAAGATATTAAAATGTGCCTGTGTTTTTTGCAGTGGGCAAAAAGGGAGAAGGCATGGGTGAAGGATAGTATGTTATGATGTCTGTCGGGGAAAGAGGTTTGAGGGAGAATGTAGTGAGATTGTCTGTGAAGGCTGAATAGAAGAGATACTGTCTTGTTCTTTGATTGTTTTGAACTAATAGCAAGAGGTAAGCTGAACATGAAATCCCACACTCCCCACCAGCTTGGTCACTGGGATGGAGCAGACCTGCTTCAAGGCAAAGAGTTGAAGGGAAGAAGGAAACTGGTTGCAGAGAAACATCTGCTTGGTTAGTGGCATCTTGTCACTAGTGACAACTGCTCTAAGACTGGGAGCAGAGCAAGAGAGTGCTGGGTAAGATGGTAAAGACATGACTGGGGGAGAAAGGGAATAGAGAAATATGGACATGAAAGTGATAGCAGGGTTCTCCAGTCCTAGATTAAACCAGCCAGCACAAAGCCATTAGTTGTCCTTGTGCTTTCTTTTTCACCATTTTGTTCCTCTGCTTCTTTTCACTAATAAAGCAGCCCCAAGCAGATCTTTCCCATTCTGAAAACCTCATGAGTAAGCAGAAATTGTGGTACATGCAGGAATGAGAGTGGGATTTTTCTGTTCTGAATTTTTGTTTTTTACTCCATGGGAGAAGTAGGTGGCTAACATAATTCATGTTTGTTGCTAAGTGTTGCTCTTTGATGTCGTCTTATTACAATAGCCTGAAATCAAAGCCAGCAATAAATGAGAGGGATGACACTTCAAAAACACAGGGTTTCATTTTTGACCCTGTAAAGTGCTTGAAATTTTACATTTAAAGAAAAAAAGTATGGTCTCTTGCAAATAACTTCCGTTTCATTTCACAAAACAGCCTTCCAAGTAAACAAATCTCAGGGGGAAAAAGGAAGAGGGACTGAGCTCTCATCTTCCCTAGACAATAAAAACAACCATAAGCAGCTGATTACTACTGGTCAGCCTGCATAAATATTAGTCAGCTAGCTTTAAGTTTCTTCAAGACAAATTGTATCAAACACTTGGCTTTTGCTTTTTTTTTTTTTTTTTGCAGTTTTTCTTGACTCAGGCTTCCTGCTTGATTTTTATAGTATTTTGTTGGGTATGTTTTGTAACCTAACTGCAGACAGCAAGTATGGCTGACAGTCTGGAGAATCTTGAGACAGAGCTTATTTTTTTGTGAAGTAAAACATACATGTCTTTAGAGCTTTTTCAATCATAATTAGCTCTCCCTAACACAATTCTTAAGTATCTCTGGACTCTCCTCTAATGTCTGCAATAGTAGGTGCAGTAGTTGCGTAGGCCAGACTTTTTTCCTTCATTATGGAAAACTAATCTTGTTAATACTGTTAGTTTATCAGACAGTTAATGCAGTATTGTTCTGGCAGAGACTGCCAGACACTAGCCCTTGTGTCTCTTTTTGTGGAGGGGTGTTGGAAAGATGAACTTTGCCTTGTAGCTCAGAAAAGCCAGATAGTAATCTTGGTTATCTGTGCAAAGCCCTCTGAATATGTAGTTTTTGGAAGGTACGTGATGAGTATTATCTTGAGATCCGGGCTGAATACAATGTAGAACACAGTCTTCAAGCTGTGCCATCCTGCAAAACCCATTATTGCTCTGATACTCTCAGTCAGCCTCATTAGGGATGATAAATGAATGGTCACTGCTGAAACGCTTTTTTTTTTCCCCCTTTTGAAAAGACCTGCTGACAATGGTTGCTGCCTGTATAGATGCTCTGAGTGAATTAATCAGCTGAACTACTGCTACAGAGATACTAACCTTTAAACAAATCCCCATCGTTCTCATTATCCTCTTAATTTTTTTTAAGAGACTCTTCCCTCCTCCTGCCTTCTGTAGAATCACTTTCTAGCTCCATTTCCTTAAAGGGCTGTGTCATGCAAAAAGTAAAAGTGAATTTACTGTCTCACCTGTTCCTAGGTGGAGACTGCCTCTTGGGCTTTCCTGGGGCTGAACGTGTGAATGAGTTAATTTGACTTGTCAGCATTACAGAATCACAGAATCGTTGTGGCTGGAAAGGACCTCTAGGGTAATGAAGTTCTCATCCCAACATCTCCATAACTCCAAGGGCCATATCTACTCAATTAGCATCAGTCCTTAAAGCCGATGTCTGCACTTGAGTAGGTGGACACTCCACATGTGACATTCCACCAATACGATTCTGACCTGCCTGTGGGATTAGGCTGGAAGGCCTGGCCCTTTCACCAGCTGTTGTCCCATGTGGCAGCCGAAGCTGAACCTAAAGTCATACCAACATGTAAATAAACATCCTTGCTGCTTTTCTTTGAGTGCAATGCCCAGCTTGGGAGCTGGCCTGGCCTTGGAGCCGGGGGTGGGGACGGGACATGGACACGGACACAGGACGGGGGATATGACAGTGGGTTCCCTGAGCAGACTGTATAGGGCTGTGCCTGGGTGGTTGTGTGGGATGGGTATTGTACTGGCTGGGGTAAGACTGCACAGCCTCTGCTTCTTTGCAAGTACTGTTCCTGCTAATGGTGCTGAACAACTTGTTGAGTAAGCAAGTGGTTGCTGGGATTGGCATCTGAATGCCAGGTGCTTCAGCTGAAGGAATCTCATGTTTCTATCCAGGTGTGTTGAGCAGGAGACACAGCTCTAAACAAATCCTAAAAGAATTTGTTCCTGTCCCTTTAGTTTATCATATGTATGTTAAACTTAGATTCAAGTAAGTGACTGTCTTTAATAAAAAGGAAACATTTCAAATAGAAAGGCTTAAGCATTTTCTTCTGCTTTGAGATGTCAGTAGAAGTAAGCTGCCACTCAGATTTTTCTGGAGAGGAGCAGACAGTGGAGGACAAAGGAGGACTGTGTTTTGTGTTTGGTTTTTTTTTTCCATTGGAACCAGCTGTGGTTCACTCAGCTTTTGTGAATTTGGATGGGTACTCGGAATGAAAATCCAAACTGGAACTAGCAGTTACTGTTACAAACAAGCAGCATAATTTAACTGAACAAGCTTTCAGATGATCACAAGTAGGTCTTGATGCTGAAAAGTGGGGTTTTTGTAACTGCAGAAGTAACATGAGAACATTCTTACACAGTAGTGTTGGTTGGATTTTTTGGGTTTTATTTTTTTGCTTGAGAATGATTATGGTGGTGATTCATGCTTTTGTTAGTCTCGACAAAAGAGAGACTTGCATGTATAGTTAATTTAACATCTGAGAACTTCTAAGTTCTTATCTTATTTTGGAGAAGAGTTTATGGAAATTTTTTGCCTTGACTTGTAAATTTTTAGGGTTTGGTTTTTTTTTTCCCTTGGTCTGGCATTGACTGTCTTTGCAAAAGAGGACTTTTGCCAGACCCTAGTTCATAGTCTTCCTTTTCACTGGATTTGTGGATGTGGTTCCATGCTTTCAGAAGTATTAGCATGATGTTAGAGGCCCAGTTGATGAGCAGTAGCTTAATAGGACTATGTGATCAGAGTTATGAAATAAAGTGTACCAGAAAAATTATTTAAGCTGTTTAACTAGATTCCTGGTTTTATTATACTTTTGTTGATTAGAAAAGCTAAATTTTTTTTCATCTTGCTTGTAATAGCACATTTGTTTCCTAATAACAGAAATAAGGGTAATGGAAATATTTTCCTCAATCACTTTCTGACTTGCTTTAAATCATTGAAATGATTTAGTATTTTTAGTTGTGCTAAATCACAAACAGTATCACAGTAATGA
>VZRI01008949.1:0-44123 GCA_013397515.1 Upupa epops
CTCCAGCTGCTCAGTCCCCAACCTGCTTGTGTTACAGCATGTCACCAGCATGAAAACATCATTGAATCCCACCCCCAGCAGTATTGTAGGGTACATAGTGTCCAGATGGTCTAGCAGTGTGACCTAGAATTTTATATATATATATGCACTTTCTAAGGAGAAAACAGATATGTTATGCATAAAACTTCTGTCAAGAACTTGGTGCTGTCAGTGGAAAACTTGTAGATGTTGACCTTGAAACTACAGAGAAGGAGAGGAAGAGATTCAGAAATCTTGGGTGTTTTCAGAAAGAGTGAAAACAAACACTTGCCAGCTTGAACAAGGAGCCTTTGCCATCATTATCTCAGTGGCAGAGTTATTCTGGGCCTGATCTTTGCCCTTTCTTCCCCACCATTTATTCAGTCTCTGCAGCGGGAGGATGTAGCCCGACCTCGTGCAGGCTGTGGATGTTCTTGCTTTCCTTCTGATCCTGTAGTGTGGTAAACTGTCCTAGCAGCACTTAGCCAGAGCTCCCTGGTACCAAGGTGTATATCAAGATGAATGTGTTAAATGCATTCTTTAAGAGGTATCTGTATTTGGAGTTCAAGCTTACTAAGAACCATTTCTTTTCTAGGTAACAGTGCAGATCTGCGGCTGGTAAAGACTTTTATTGAACTGGGACTCCCTGGTGGCAAACTGGACTTCCTAATGTCTGAAAGAAATCAGGTAGTGTAGAGTTAATGTCTGTCTTCCTTTAGATCTTCTAGAAGCTGTTGACACTGCTGAAACAGGGCCTTCAGCAAAGCCTTCTCATCAGCTGAATGAAGCAAGAGCTCTGGGATGCTCAGAGCATCTTATGCAGTTCTTAGTGCAAAGGCCTTATCCTGTTCCTGTCCCATTTGGAGCCCATCAGGAAATACTGCAGGAAAGTCAAAGTCATTGACCTCTAAGTCTCCTGTAGGACTAGACCTTAGAAGAAGAAAATGGATTTATCCTGTCACTTTGCAAGCTTTGCCCCTTGGATGAGAAGCAAAAGCACCATCAGCAAACAGCAAGTGCTGCTGTATTCTCCTGCAGGTGTGGAATACCTGGCGGCAGGTGCTGCCAGCTTCCTTTGCTGCATCAGCCACTATTTCTTCTGCTGCAGTAGCTGAGTTTCATTTCATTGTATTTTAAACGAATGTCTTCCAGAAAAATTCACTGCTCTTTTGGATGAGCAGCAGAACTGAGTTCCATGCCTTGTTCTCTGATGAACCCGCATTCATGGACACAGGGTTAACTTTATGCCCAAGATAAGGATTTCCAGTGGCCAGTGAGAAACATTGTTGTGATTTATAAGCAGCTGAGAAACTGGATTCAAAACTTTCAAGCCTTCTTTATTCTGTTATACTTTGACGTGGCCACTTGCTCTGGGAACTTGCTGCATTCTAGTGCCCACCTCTTCTCTCAGTGCACTGTCAGCAGCAAGACATGCACAGTGACTGTGAGCAACATGAAAACACTGAGGTAACTTCAGACTTGCATCAAAGCCTCTTCTCCTGCTTTCAGAGTGTGGAACTTCTCACACCTCCAGTTAGTGTTATCCAGAGCCCACAATGCATACTCTTAATGCTCTTGTTCTCTGTGAAGGTGAGGAAGGTCCCATGATGCTGGAAGTAGAGCCCATGTGGTTTGATGACTATTTGGATGTTGTAAGGCATCCTGTCACCCTTTTCACTGAGCTCTGTGTGGAAAAAACCCCGAGCAATCAGTCGTTTAGCTGAGGTTTGCTTTACAGAGGGAAATACAAATCACTTTTCCTAGGCATTCAGTTGTGATAGGTTGGACAAGCTCAATCAGGCTGAGATGATACAGAGGATGGAGATACAAGAAGGTGAAATATGATGCTTGACGCCTTTTGTTTATGATTAATGGTCAGACTGATACTCTTCCACTTTTACACAACACGAAAGATTTGGGATAATGAGCCTAGAAGAAAATCATTAATTATCCATGCAGACAAAACAAGCAGGCAGGAGGTTAGTGGACTGGTTGTAATTTATGAGAGCATTTATTTTAAGGCCGTATTGAAAAGGGAGTGTGCTCCTATTTTCCTTTACAAGAGCTGCAATTAGCTAGATGAGTTGTGTCACAAAAGCATTAATTACTGATATGTTTGCTCTGAATAGCTGTTCCAACATGTGATGATTGTTTTTTGTGGCACGTCATTAGTTAGGAATTTGATTTAGAGTCCTGCTGGATTGCCAACTGACAGGGTTCTGAGTAAGATCCGCCTGCAGCCGCGCAGAATGCATAATACACTACTTGGTTTCTTGCATCACAACTGGCAGTACAGTGGCAAGCAACCATTTGTCTCTAAGGTTCATTATCTCACTGATAACTGTTGGATAACAAACACACAATGCTTCGTTAAGAGGGACAAACAGTTCTGTGATTGCATCCTTCTCGTCAGCATAACCTGAGTATCAATGTCTCATGCTGTAAACAGTTTATTGTAGTCCTCTGATGAATCCTAAGTGCCAAAGCTTTTACTCCATGTGCAAAATGTGCTATCTAGAACAGATGAGCATTAGCAGGTGTCACTAGTGTCACAGAATCACAGAGTGTTAGGGATTGGAAAGGACCTGGAGAGATCATCTAGTCCAATACCCCTGCCAGAGCAGGATCACCTAGATCCAGTCACACAGGAACAGTCCAGACTGGTTTTAAATTCTCCAGACACAACCTCCCTGGGCATCACATTCCAACATTCAATCACCCTCCCTGTGAGGTCTCATCTTTATGTGGAACCTCCTCTGTTCCAGCTGACACCCATTGGCTCTTGTCCCATCATTGGATGACACTGAGCAGAGCCTGGCTCCTTCCTCCTGGCACCTGCCCTTTCCATATTTATAAACATTAATGGGGTCACCCCTCGGTCTCCTTTTTTCCAAGCTAAAGAGACCCAGCTCCTTCAGCCTTTCCTCATCAGGGAGATGCTTCACTCCCTTCACCATCTTCATGACTCTCTCAAGCAGTTCTGTGTCCTTCTTGAACTGAGGGGCCCAGAACTGGACACTGCTTTAAGACCACACTTACAGTTCTGGAATCATTCGACCTAGTATTGTTAATCCTAAATAAATTCTTGGACTGGGTTTATCACGACTTTTGCCAAAGTTAAGGGTAGAGCTGACAGGGAAAAAGTAGCAATAACAGGAGGTAATTAAATCCCCTTAAAAAAAATCTTACCAGGTATACCCCTTAAGAAATATCTTGCGAAGTATAGGGTTGCTCTATTGTGAACTTGAACTCTCAGGCTGTGTTCTTGAAGCCAAAAGACAAAACATAGAGTCAAAGAGACTGCAGGACAGAAAATTTTGCCCTACCTTACCTATAACATAGCTATAACAGCACAGAGAATTTCCACTTGGGCTTCAATGACAGCTGTGTGAGCCACGCTGCCCCGTGGTATTGTTGTTGCTGTGGATGTTATCTTAGTCTCCAGTATGTCTGCAGTATTACTTGGAGGTTATTTGCTACAAATCCGTTTTCAAAGAAGAAAGTAAATTTTTAGAGGAGATAGAGAATGAGGAAAGTACCCTGCTGTGAGCACCGAGAGGATCTGGCCAGGCTGTTCCATTTCCCTTACATCAGTCTGCAGTGAATGCTTTGTATTTTAATACTCTGACATGTTCAATTTTTCACCAGACCGATACTTTTGCTGATTTTGATACGATGACTGACCGATTATTGGATGAAATTATCCAGCATATCCAGCTGTACAACCTCTCCATATCCCGAATAAGGTGAGTGTTCTGAGAGCTGCCGAGTGACATGGGTGACACTGAGTGAAATCAGCTTTTCCAGCAGCGCCCTGTGCAGAAGCCATTGACTCAGGGAGATGAAGAGAGAAGAGCATCCACTAGGCTGAAAAAAGGTGTGAAATGGTAGCTCAAGGATGATACTGAGAGCCCTGCTGGAGTCCCCACGAGAGCCATCTATGCCACCCTATCTTTAACTCAAATATAACAGCAATTTTTGCGTGTTTTAATGTAATTGTTTCTTTTCCAACAGTTTTATTGGGCATTCCCTTGGAAACGTCATTATTCGATCTGTACTCACTCGACCCAGGTTTCGCTATTACCTCAACAAGTTACACACCTTCCTGTCCCTGTCTGGGCCTCACCTGGGGACCCTTTACAATAACAGCACTTTGGTTAGTACAGGTAAGAGTTAATGGCAAAGCGACAGCTGGCTGAAATCCACGGCAGGGTGCATGAGAGAGCAACACGTGGAGGTAGTGATAGCTTCTACCTTGATTTGTGCACTCAAGTTGTGAAAAGTATTTGTTGAAACCAAACCCATCAAGAAAGAGATGTAGTAATAGAGGTGGTCAGTATCTACAGCGTTCAGTGAGTGCTCCCTGCGAAGTCCAAGGGTGTATGGTAGTAAGAGATGACCTTCCTTCTACTGTGTCCTCCTATTTCACTGTACGCTGCCAATAAAATGAGGCATAACCATGGCTGAAGAAGAGAGTGATGTGCGAATGGAATGTCTCCCAGTTCAACCTTCCCGAGTGTTTCTGCTACCGTGACATGGATAATCTCAGAATTACAAGCTTGGAAGGGACCTTTTAAAAGTCATTTAGTCTGTCCCCTGGCAGTGAGGAGGGACATCTGCAACTAGATCAGATTGCTCAGAGCCTGTCCAAACTGACCTTGAATGTTCTCAGGAGTAGGGCTTCCACCACATCTCTGGGCAACGCAGGACAGTGTGTGCACTATTCTTATCTTAAAAAAAATCTCTTACTACTCAAAATCTACCCTCTTGTAGTTTAAAATTGTTGCCCCTATCCAGTGAGACTCATTAGTCTTGTTGATCAGCCACCTACTGAGTTACAGTGCCACCCTTACTGTAGGCACACATCTTTAATCTCCTTGGTTGACTGGATGAAAATACCCACTGAAGTTTATTCCAGGTCTGTGGCTCATGCAGAAGTTGAAAAAGTCAGGGTCACTTTTGCAGCTAACCTTCAGGGACAACGCGGATCTGCGCAAGTGTTTCCTCTATCAGCTCAGCCAAAAAACGGGTGAGTAGGGCTCGATGTGCCTGCGTCAATACCTTTCCAAAGGGTTCTGCTGCATTGCACTGCCCTCCAGGGAGTCAAGGAAACCTGTGTTTTGTTGATTATCTGTCTTCAAACACTCCTGCTTCTGAGAAGGGCTGCTCTCTAAAGTCTAATATCTATCTTATTGGTGAAATTTTTTGCTGTGACAGTTAGTTATAGAGTCATAGAATCCTTAGGGATTGGAAGTGACCTGGAAAGATCATCCAGTCCAATCCCCCTGCCACAGCAGGATCACCCAGACCAAGCTGCACAGGAACACAGCCAGGAGGGGCTGGAACATCTTGGTCAACTTCTCTCTGAAAACCTAGAAATGGACAGACTTTGTTCTGGTCTCCTGTTCCATAGAGGGGAGTGATAAAAGACGGCCCGTTCTGTGTTCAGAAGTTCACTCTGGACTAGCAGACAAGATTATCTGTGTTCATTTGCCCAGTTTTCTGCTGAGTGTGGATAGCAGAGGGCTTGAGAGACCACAGACAGTGGCAGGATGTCCACTGTCCATTAGTAGCTCCATGGCCTCAAGGGAAGAGAGAAGATTCCTGCATTCCAGTCCCTGTCCCATCAGTGTGCATTTATGAAGGGACTGCTAAATGCTGAGCTGGATCCCAAAGTTCCCTCAACACTGATGTTATAACGTGACATCACAGCAGTGAATTTGTTTCATCTTCTCCTCCATCTCTATTTTGTTTGAAAATTGTACTGGTTTGTTGTTAGTTTTAGTGTGATCACCATTCCCGTGAAGACTTATTTATCCAAGCCCACTTGTCGACTGCAGCGGAGCTGAGCAAGTTGTCAACGCTTAGAGGCATAAATATTCCTAAGATGAAGGTTTTTATAAAATTAAGGTTTTAAACACTTATTTTTTTAAATGAAGAAAATTCATACTTTTTTGTTGGTGAACTTTGTAAGGGTTTTGATAACTAATGAAGAGCTGACAGAAGCAGAAGCAATGAGTTTAAGCTGCTGGGCATCCTTCTGCGCTTGCCTTCGCTGCATGTTTTAATTGCTATCATCGATTTTGCACTGTAGATTTTCAGATGAGCTTGAACACCCAGTCACCTCTGTGCATCACTGTGAGTAACTGTGTTGAATGCATTTGCCACAGGTCTTCAGTACTTTAAAAACGTCGTGTTGGTGGCCTCCCCCCAGGACAGATACGTACCCTTTCACTCAGCAAGAATAGAAATGTGCAAAAACGCTCTGAAGGACAGACACACAGGTAGGTTTAACGTCTTTGCGGTATTTACAGAGCTGTTGTGCTTTTGTGTAGCTGAGGTCAATGCATTGGCAGGGGTTTTCATCAGCATGATGAAACCTCAGATGCTTATTTGATCGGGAATAAAGAGTTCTCTTCCCACAGGAAATGACTGAAATGGGTAACAGAAGATTTGAGAAGCTGTTTGCCTGATGGAAAAAAGTCAGGTCATAATCAAAGGTTTCTTAGTGCTTCTTGCCTTTCCCTCTAATTTATTCCTTTTTAAAATAATGATAATAGAACTAAGGTCTCGACAATGTTATTCTGTAGCCGCTGATTAACTGAGGTTGTCTCATGTGTGTTTCACATAATGAAAACTCTTTGCACATCCAAAGTCAGCAGGCATTCCCCTTCTACTGTAGCTTTGTTTGGATGACTGCCTGGTAATTCAAAGGATGGATCTAAAATCATATTGGTTTGTAATTAAATCTATAAGGTGCATCAGGACTCATGCCACCAGAGGTCTGGTCTTGCTATGAACTCAGGGTGTGCGTTGTCCCAAGTACTGCTATATTAGGAGTCTTCCTCCTTTTTAAGATGTTTCCTGGCTTCGGTTTGGTACCACTTCCAGCAATGGTCAGTGTAGTAACATGCCCGTTTCACATATGTGATTAATTAGAAATAGAGGTATTCTTTTCAAGTAGAAAGAGACAACCAGGCCAAATAACCCACATGGCTGCATTCACACCCCCTACCTAAATCACAGCTCTTTCCATCCTTCCTCGGATAGGAATTAAAAGGCAATTTTCTCATTCTTTCTTGCAGTGGTTGTTTCTCAGAGAGGTGTTTGACACAGCAGGCTCTGGACCTACATTCAGTGTAGATCACCTACGAATACAAGTTCCTGAGCCGTTGCTTTTCTCCTATAAACTCAACTGTCTGTGTGATGTCCACATTGCATTAGGTTCTGCAGCAAAACCCAGATGGACCTCTATGTGTTCCCAGACCCTTTGGCATTTGAATTCACAGACAGTATGAATCCAGTCCTGTTCCCCTAAGGAAACAAGACCATTTCCTTCCACCACAGTGGAAATGAGAATGAATGCTGAGGAGTGTCCCACTCTTTAGGCAGCAGACGTGGAGCCAGAGCCTCCATTAGACTAAGAGCACCCAAATCTTTGAAATGGACTGCTCTTGTATTTTGGTCTTGCTCCCTTTTTCCTCCTCAGTGCAATTATAATTAAACAATACTGGAAGGATCTGTCAGCGTTGCCATGTAAGTGTGACATCTAAACTCTTTTGCAGGTCCAGTTTATGCAGAAATGATTAACAACCTGCTCCAGCCTTTGATTGGGGCGAAGGACTGCACTTTGATCAGACACAACGTGTTCCATGCTCTGCCAAACACCGCCAACACCTTGATAGGTCGGGCTGCCCACATTGCTGTGCTGGATTCTGAACTGTTCCTGGAGAAGTTTTTCCTCGTGGCGGGACTCAACTACTTCAAATAGTGCCTGAAGTACAGAGTAACAGAGGAAAACCTTTTCACTGAGTGGAGGAGAATCCCTTAGCCAAAGGAGTGCAGAGTTAGACATGAGATCAGGTGGGACTTTCAAACTCTCCATTTCCATTTCCGTTCCTGAGAATAAAGTGCTATGGCTTTAAGGCATTCAAGCTTCCAAATATTGGTGCTTTTGGAAGAAATAAGTATTCCTCTTCACTTTCTATGTTCTTTGTTCACATAAAGACGCGAGCTGCTTCTGAAGATCAGAACCGGAATAAAGCGGCTAATTCTCTAAATGTGCTTGGATCAGTCCGATTCCCACCTCTCCTGAATGTTACCCCAGGAACTTGGCTGTCCTGGATTTACTGCTTATTTACGTATTAACAAAGCTATACGCTCGTAGCACTTTTGGGGCAGTTAACACAAGAGGAAACAAGCATAAATGAACTCAGGTTAAAACCTTCGTTGTGCTGAACTGAGAAGGCTGAACAACACTTGGGAAAGCATCAATGCTTTCATTCCTTGGAAGAAAATGTGTGGATGGGCCCACTACCCGTAATAATTTGTAACGTAACTGCATTCCATTAATGGAAATGTATCATGAATTCTTGATATTTGTCTTTTAAAACCCAACAACTTCAAGTTGGGATGAATTTTGTTCAAGGTAGAAGCTGCCAAACCAAGAGAAGTCTGGTGGATGGATTACTTGTACAATAGCAGTGGCATCTGTTAATATTTCTTCTGTTTACATTTATAGAGAATCATTACTGCGCTTGGTGCAACCTCCGAGGGACAATTTTTACTTTTCCGTGTGTACCTAACAACATTTACCCCAAGAAATGTTTATTTTTCTAAAATTTATTACTCTGATATGAAATTCCACGACCAGTCAGTAATATCGCTAGAAAAAGAAACCCCAACAGAACACCAATCAGATGGAAATAGAGTGGAGACACAGAACGTAAGGACTGTAGAAAGCTTAAAATACAAAAGGGTGTTTTCTTAAGTTCCTCTGCAGTGCTCAATTAATGCTTTACTAGTGCTCATTAACAATCCTAATTATAGTCCAGTTACATCAGCTTGAAGCATTATAAGCCACACACGTAACTTCACACAAAGTCATCCACGTGAGTTTAAAGTTTGCAAAAAGAACCCAAGTTTCTCTTTTTTCCCCCCCAATTTTTCATAAAATATTTGTATCAACAAGTTGCTCTGGAAATTTCAACAGCTTTCGATAAATTTCATAACATTTTGGTAAATTTTCAATGCCATAGCAATTTTTTTCAAAAAAAACCTGACAAAAAAGTAATTCTTCACAATCGTTTTGGGTTGAAAAGCAGAGTGTCTTCTAAAGCAAATGGAATTTGTTTCAAAACAAGAGCAACCAGCCCTCTCTAGCTTGTGACAGAAGTATATACTCAAAGAAAAAGCCAGGGTGTTTCAGGTGTCAGTGTTGTCATCGATACATTAAGACCAAGAGAGTGGAGATTTTGGAAAGAAGAAAGTTAATCATAGAATCCTCTGGGATCAAAAGGGACCTGGAAAGATCATCCAGTCCAATCCCCCTGCCACAGCAGGATCACCCAGACCAAGTCACACAGGAACACAGCCAGGTGGGTCTGGAACATCTCCAGAGAAGGAGACTCCACAACCCCCCTGGGCAGCCTGTTCCAGTGCTCCAGGACCCTCCCTGGGAAGAAGTTCCTTCTGATATTCCTATGGAACCTCCTNCCAAGCTCAAGAGACCCAGCTCCCTCAGCCTTTCCTCATCAGGGAGCTGCTCTACTCCCTTCAACCTCTTTGTTGCTCTATGCTTGTCACCCTCCAGCAGCTCTGTGTCCTTCTTGACCTGAGTGGTACTGTTAGCCCTCTTGGCCACAAGAGCACATTGCTGGCTTCTGGTCATCCTGCTGTTCTCCAGGACCCCCAGGTCCCTTTCTCATCCTCTGCATTCCAACAGGTCAATCCTCAAACCTCTCCTGGTCCCTGGGGTTGCTATTGCTGAGAAGCCAGACTCTACACTTGACACAGAAAGCATCTTTCCCATCCTCCAACAGATGTTCTTCTTCCTTTTAATGAAATTTGCCTTTTGTTTTCAACATGAGATCCATCCACTGACAACAGATGATGTTGGAATCGATTAGCTCTAAAGGACTGCATTCTAAAGGTTTGAAACCTTAGTGCAGAGCTCTGGAAATCACTAACAGGAATCCTGAGCGCTATTTAACTTCACAGGACTTTATAAATACCCACTGACCCATCGGGTTCTTAGTCCCTTGGCAGACAAAAGCCACGCTTGAGAGAGAAAGCTATCACCAATCATGTGAGAACTAGGAATTCAAACCAAAGCTTTCATCAGAATGTGCAAGTTCCTCTGGTGCTTCCTTTCTACCTCTGCTTTTGAAACAGCTGAGCAGTGATGCAGAGAAAGGTGAGGACTTCTAATAACAGGGTTCGAACTTTGGGAAGGTTTATGCAAATACCCCGTGAAACCTTTTATGTCATGAATAGTCATGGGGCACTGCTGCAGCAGTCTCAGCAGGCCACGTTGTGTCAGCCTAACCGAATGATTATTTTCTTAGTGGACTGAAATTTCCATTTAAAATTTATAATCAGAACAGCCTAATGCATTTCACTCCAGCTGCTTGCTTGGATGCTAAAGGTTATGCCCACAGCGAACTCATACCGAGTCTTCTGTTCTATTTCAATACATAGGTTCAGCAAGTCTGATGCTGCAAGTTGTTCAAGTAGTTGACAATTTCTAGGTAAATCTTTAATGTTTATTTACCCTTCTCCCCCAGAGTTCCCGTGTGGACTTAACCTTTGACAGGTTTTCACGTATAAACCAGAACAAGTCCAGGTGTCAACGTTCAACGCGCCCACTCTCTCTTCACAATAACAGAAGGAATATGCCCTTTCAAATTAAAAAGACAGACTTTTTTTGCATAAAAAAGTCCAGCTCATTCTGAAATAAAAGCTCTCAATGTATTTCAGAGTTCCACCACGCAGCATCTTGCCACAGTGAACATGCAGTTGATAGCATTTGCTGCAGAGACTGTGAAGTTGGTGTGAACATGCATTCACAGACACATTCAGTGCTCCATTTCCTTTACCCAGAGCGGTTCATCGTGGTCACACATTCACTCCCATCACACCTTTGTATGGGAACAGTTCTCCAGGTAGCCAAACACGTTACAGTAATGGAATATTTCCTTTCAAAAGGAAACGTCTCCGGGTTTAATTCCTGCTCAAAGCAGGATTATCATGCACATCATGGGAAGTTCACTATGGTTTTGTGGTACTGAGTCTTGAAAACTTATGGTGATGGGTATACGACAACTAACCTGGGTTACCGTTGACACTCTGGTACTTCACTCCCAAAGGAAAAAGAAACAAAAACACCCCCAATTTTAACTTTTCAACTGCAATTTTTTGTTTCATGTTTTTATACCATCAGTTTATCCCACAGGGAAGGTCTTGTAACTCCCTCTTCAGTATCTGCAGACAGCACTTGATCTCCTCTTTGCCAGACTAATAAGCATATCTCTCCTCAGAAGACATGTGCTTAGACACCTCACCTTTCCAGTTTCTCAAGCTTGAACTGTATTTAGGAGGTGTCAGATGCAGGCAGAGTTCCTTAGGTGATAGCTCTAGTGCAGACTGATATCTTCTTCCTGTGCAGGAGGGGCTCACAGGCTGCTGGTTCTCTTCACATCCTCTTCCTAACTTGGGTGCTAACCTGAAGAGCTGGAGCTGTTGTCTGATTATCACAAATCACATGATCCAAGTTTGCATCCCTCTATGAATTTATCTCTGGCTCCTGTGTTCTCTTAGTTAAGGTAATAGCACTGGCAAGGGCAAAGATTCGTGACCTGTCAACACCATTTATTGGCCTCCTGTTCACCTGGCCCCTGTCACAGCCTTGGCATGCTCCTGCCACGCTCATTGTTTCCCTCCTGTTCACACCTCCTACTCGAGGTGATCTTGATAAGCTTTAGGCACTGATATTGAGGAATCATGAGGCGACTCAGTTCCACCCTTGCAAGACACACAGGGGTGATCACTCACCTTATTATCATCGGGTCCACGGCATGCTGTTTCTTCTCCATTTCAACCAGACTGTATAATAGACATGCACTTCCCTAAGAGGAATCCATGTGCTGAATAGAAATGCTTATGAGAACAGTTTAATCTGTGTAGAGCTGCTTTAAATGCAGATGAGTAAGGCCTTCCCTGCATAGGATAAAAGCCTAAAGAATAAATATGTATAAACTCTTCTCATGTAGAAGGTCAGACTAAATTAACTTCTACTACAACCTTGAAACTTGATTTCTCTGCTCTTGAAAACTCAACTCTACTCCCTCCCAAAGTGCTGCAAGGTTCTATTATCTGTGTCCCAAACTAAGCACTCCTGTCTGAAGCTGATTTGCACCCACACGTGCCCGTGCCACCAGTCCGTTGGGCTATATGCACAGAGCTGCCCATCCTCTAGCAGTTTCTGCCTCTGAAAATCTGAAACTGAGACACGGTGAATAGGACTTGTATGTATTTGACAAAGCATCCAGTTTGGGAAAGGACCTCTTTCCTTTTTCTGCTGTTAAATCTTCTGAAGAAGTGTGAGGCAGATCAGTCTAGACAAGCCACGGCACCCCTTTGCAACTGCCCGTCTGAACGAGAAACCCAAACCACCACCAAAAGTAATCTTTGGTATTTTCTGGGTTGATTTTCCACACAGATCATTAGGGGTTGGAAGGTACCTCTGGGGTCATCGAGTCCAACCCCTAACTCAAGCAGGATCATGAACACCTACACAGAAATGCATCAGTATTTGTTTTGCTGGGAACAAGGATGCAGTGGTGTTTGTCCCATTCCTTTTAGGGTGAGTAAGGCTCCAAGATACAGTTCTGATAGACTAAAGACGGCAGAAGGCCATGATACAGGATGAACCAACCCTCCTGGTGTCTATGACGTGAGAGGAAAATACCTGCACTGAGTTGGCAGTAATGACAAAGAAAGTGAAAAGAATGGATTCCCAAACCCTATCCGCTTCTACCAAATAAATAATTCCAGAATATTATGGTATGCTTGGGGAAATTATTGGTTTAATATGAAAACACAGATCAGAATAGTCCCAAGCACAGATTGCAGTGTGTGTTTATATAATTTAATTCTGTTTATCTCTAACTATAAGCTTTCTCAAATGCTGAACAGTTTAACCCAGGACTGGATTTCTTGGATTTGAACTATGAATCACTTTATTATTGAGTGTTGTTTTAACCACAGCCTTAGACTAAAGCCTCCTACAGTGCTCTCCAACAGCTCAGTTCCCAACCTATCCTGGTCCCTGGGCTTGTTGTTGCCCAGATGCCAGACTCTCCCCTGACCCTTGTTGTCCCTCACTCCATTTCTCTCTGCCCAGCTCTCCAGCCTGTCCAGGTCTCACTGAATGGCAGCACAGTCTGCTGGGGTGTCAGCCACACCACTCAGCTAGGTGTCATCAGCAAACTTGCTCACAGTGCACCCTCATCTAAGTCATTAATGAATAGACTGATCAGGACTGGTCCCAGTACTGATCCTTGGGGGATCCCACTAGACCCAGGCCTCCAATTTTCTTGGTCAGAAAAGAATAGCAAACAAAGTCAAGAGGCTGACCCTCAGCCTCACTAACCATTTGCACCCATGCGTCGTGGATGCGTGCTACTAGCATTGGTACACACGCCCATGTTCATGCACGTAGGCTGCACGGCAGAGCATCTCAGATAGATTCTCCAGGTTCTTCCTTTAAGGCTGATTTGTTCAGGGCAGCAAGTAATGTGCACGATATAGCTGGTGCACGCAACAGGAACTGCAGCCTTCTGCAAATTTGTGCTTGAAGACAGCGAGTTGATACCAAGGCTGAACTTTGGGGGTGAGTAATTGGTGGTATTTCTAATTATAACCATTCCTGTGGTCTGAACACGAGTACAACTGATTATGTCACGCAACCCTAGAGGTTGGCACTTTTAAATGAGACATTATTACATTTGATTGAGGCAGTTATGTCTCTCACAAAATGCATTTCAAATCAGACAGAAGAGGCAATAATTAGAGGCTGCGAGCTTGGAAAAGCTGTAGTGTTTAGTTATTTTAAAGACACGAAGATTTGCAACACACGCTCCTTCTGCCTCTCTATAATTTAACTTCCCTTTCCCTAATGAACATTTGTCAACGGCCGTAGACTGAAATTTTCTCTAGCTGTGTCTGTCAAGGTTTAAGTGAGACACGTAGAAAAACCACAACTGACTCACAAAGCGACAGCAAGAGAAGTTGAGTCAATTCTACAGCATTTTAGGGAAAACTGAGATGCAAACCGATCGTCTTGCAGCGTGGGTTCTGACTCAACGGCATGTACAAGCTCTTCACTAAGGGTCTGACCCTGAGGAATGCTGCTCTAATGCACTCCTGATGTAAGGGGCCAGATCCCCGAGTGGGTGAAGCTGATAAAGCGGTTCCACAGCCTGAGGATCCTACTAAACGGCAGCAAATAACGCTGGTGGCACCTCACAGCTGGAGCACCAGAAGAGAGCGAATTTCCTGGGTTCTTTTTAAGGCCAATTTTCCACTTGGTCAATCGTGTTTTAAATGCAACATCTTTTTAGACAAACACAGACCTCTCCAAGGGATCGAGTCAATGGATTCATATGGACAGATCCTTATAGTTTAAGGGAAAGGGCTTTTCGTTTTTAAAATCGAATACTCTGAGACGTGATCGTACAAAAAAGCTGAAGAACTCTGACATGGTCTCTCGTACAAACAAGATCATGAATGTAAAGCTTATAATGCCACTGTGAAATTTTAATGCTTATTTATTATGGTTATGATGAAACCTGTATAATAAGATAATAATAATAATAATAATGAATAGTTCATCAGTGCCAATATGATTCCACTATTTTTCTACATATGCTTTATTGTGGCATTTTGTGTAGCTTGTGTTCTGTGTAAAGAAATGTCAATAAAAATCTTGGCTTCCTTTTGTCTGTTTTGAGGGTCTCTGTCCCTACGATCATTCCCTCTGAACTCTAACAGTATCACGCCTTTCTTGTTTCGAGGACTCCAGAACTGAACACACAGTCCAGGTAGGGCCTCTCTGTAGTGGAGTAGAGGGGCAGAATCAGCTTTCTTGATTTGCTGGCCTCATTTCTTTTGATGCAGACTGGGATACAGTTGGCTTTCTGGGTTGTAAGCACATATCCTCAGCTCACAGCCAGTCTTAGACTCATTGAATATATTGGGTTGAAGGCACCTCTAAAGGTCATCTAGTCCACCCCTCCAAAAACAAGCAGGGGCATCTCTAGAACAGATTCCTCAGGGCTCCATCAGGCCTGGATTGTGAACATCCTTACACGCAAGCAGCACACTATCATCAGGAGGTTACAGAAACCAGTAGGGTCATGAGAGTTTGCTATTTCTTTGCTCCTCTATGACCATGTCTGTAGCAGCTCACAGAAGCAGGACATTTCTGTGCTCTGCCCAGATAAACAGAGTACAGCCATAAATCCTGTTCTTAACTCGAAAGTTTCCATAAAAACACAGCTGTACTTAAAATTAGCTGTATGTGGCAACACAAACCCTTGTCATCATTACTTACTAGCAAGGATATTGCCTTCTCTGCCTACTTTGAAAGAATTTTACCCCACAGATGTTTACAGACTGCTGATAGCATCAGGGTGAAGTGTGGTATGAAAGGAGCCATCACTGGGTATCTATCTTGAGAGATGGACAGGATGAACGAGAAACACAACAGAGTGCATGTCCAGATGTCCCTAACAAGGTTGCCCTTACGCTATTTCAAACACTGACTTCCAAAAGACAGGAAATCATAGAATCATGGGATCAGAAGGGCCCTTGAAAGATCATCCAGCCCAATCCCCCTGCCACAGCAGGATCACCCAGACCAAGTCACACAGGAACACATTCAGGAGGATCTGGAACGTCTCCAGAGAAGGAGACTCCACAACCCCCCTGGGCAGCCTGTTCCAGTGCTCCGGGACCCTCACTGGGAAGAAGTTCCTGCTGACATTGATAGGGAACCTCCTCTGTTCCAGCTGGCACCCAGTGCCCCTTGTCCTAGCACCAGATGACCTTGAGAAGAGCCTGGCTCCATCCTCCTGACACCCATCCCTCACGTATTTATAGACATTCATGAGATCCCCCCTCAGCCTCCTCTTCTCCAAGCTCAAGAGACCCAGCTCCCTCAGCCTCTCCTCATCAGGGAGCTGTTCTACCTCCATGATGCTCTTTGTTGCTAAATAATGCTGATGGAAGCCCAGACACAGGCAGCAAGGGACTGCAAAATTCAGGGGATTGTTGCCTTCACGTTGCTGTTGCAAACTGATTAGTAGCCAACAGAGATGGCAGAGTTGTGCCTGTCTCTATAGATAGCGGGTTTTATGACTCTCTTCTCAATCTTATCAAATAGCAAAGAGAACAGAACCAAGTAGGGGATAATTAGCAGATTGGTTAAATGTGTTTCCCTTTTGATTATAATTACAATTCACTCTCACAGGCTGAAAATGAATTGACCTCACCTTAATCCCCCAAAGTCATTGTCCCTCCTCAAAGTGTCACAGCACTTGGCCTGTTTGCAGGGATTTGGAGAGCACATCTCAAAGCAATCAGGATAAGCAGATAAGCAGACACTCTGGTCACTGTCAGGAGACACTCGCTGGCACTGCTATGCTGCCAAGCCGAGCCAATGCCAGCTTCATGACATCTTGTCCAAATCTGGCTTTTCAGTTCATATTACACAGAGGGCTACGTTACCTTACTATTTCTATATGACGAGTTGTGGTACCTTACAGTGACCTATATCCTCATTCTACTGCTCTGCCGGGGACTCCTAAAGAAGAAACACCAGGATTTGTTGTCATGACTGTCCCAAGAAGAAGCAGGCAGTTTCCAGAGAGACGGTACAGTCCACACTCTGATTAGATGTTAGTCTGCTTTCCAGAAAAACATGTATTTTCTAGGCAAATAGAGTAAAAATAAGAATAAAATAAAGGTGTTTTGAAAGGTCTTCATTTTCTACGAGACAGATGAGGAGAAGGCTATGCTTGGCCCTCTGGATACCTTCTGAGCGAATATGACAGACATTGAGTGAATTACAAATACCTCCACAATGGGCATAAGCAGTGCAAAGCTGAGAATCACAGAATCCCTAGGGATGGGAAGGGACCTTGAAAGATCATCCAGTCCAATCCCCCAGCCACAGCAGGATCACCTAGACCAAGTCACACAGGAACACGTCACATGAACTTGTCCTGTCACAACTAGATGATCTTTCCAGGTCCCTTCCCATCCCTGATGAATCTATGATTCTATAATGAAGACCAACAAGTGCTTTTTTTCCTAATGGTTGGAGAGCTCAAAGCAAGCAGGCACCCTGGTAAACTGTTCCTCAATACGACCCTAACTTCATCTGATTTAAAACCCCTTAAACATCTGGAAGCACAGTGGCAGCATCCTGCCTGCAGCTGGGCTTTGGTCCTGTTCTCCCAGAGCTGCAACTGCCACCTGCGTCCCTCCACATAATTTTTGTCTCTCAATTTCTTTGATCTAGGACACCAAACACATCCATATTCCCTGCCCGTTACCAAACATATTACACAGTGTGATGACAATTAAACGTTAAGTGTCATGAGGGAAATTTAAAGAGATGGAATTAGCACAGACCCAAACACCTATTGGCTCTATGATGTCTGTAATGAACAAGCAAATAGCCAAAACTGGTCTGGTGGACTCTGAGTTCATTACTGCTCTGGCAGTGAGGCCAAATGACTCAAGAAAGGAGTAAGAGTGTGGGTTTTCAGCATTTCACCCTTCCAGGTGTCATTGGTCACACAGTGATACCACAGAGTGGCGGCATTAGCAACCTGTTCCTCAGCTTGGATAGTTGCTGAGAGCTCACACTGGCCTGATAAGGTTTTCATTATCATGCCCCAAAGAGGTTTCCTCTCCAATTTGAGTCAGAGAAGGAGCAAGACATAATGCTCACGCACACACACACGCATGCACCCACAGAGATAACATTAGCATCTATTTTTCGTACAGTTCATTCTGCTGTAGGCCTTTGTCCAAATAGGGAACTAATAGCTTCATATTCATATTAAATTGCACACATTTGGAGAGACAGATGAAACCTGAGCGATGCCTGTCTTTCATGAGCCATGAAATTGGAAATCAGAATCAACACCCAAAGTGGGAGCACTGTCACTCATCACCGCTTGCCTTTTCTCCTTCTCACTGCATGCCTAATGCATCTTGTATTCGACCTCAGACACTACTTAATCATGAGCAGCAATTGTTGCTTCTGCATCTAGAGTAGGTTCATCCCATAAGCAGCACGAGTGGGTTTTCATTGCAGGGACTGCAGAGAGTGATGCTGCCACTCCAGAAAGATAGGGGGAAACTTGCCTCGCACTGTGCAGCAGGGACAGGTCAGCTCAGGAAACACTGGCCACGCTCCAGCAGCATTGATGTGGTGATTACTCTCTCACATTTCAAATTATTCTGGTGGACTTGGACATCGAAATCATGGAATCATCTCACTTTAAATCGTACGACCTCTTGCCACAAGCATGCATCTTGCCTGCTTGTATAATCCAAAGCTGCCACAAGCTTTTTAGCTGCAGAGTTATTTATGGATTACCCTGTCTGATTTTTAATGTGGAACGTACACAGCAAAATCTCTCTAGACCTGCACACTGCTGTGCTAACTGTAAAGAAGCAGCAGGCAGCTCAGAAAGAGCATCCTTAAGAAGCTTTGATAAATCATAAAAGCAATCTCTACATGGCAGGGAGACACAGCTAGTCAAAATGAAAGCTATTTTAAATCACCAGTAATAGTAACTCTTCATGTCTGGTTCAGTCTGGGTTGGAAATAAAGTTTCCCAAGAGCATTTTGTGCTACACGGAGCTGTGATTGTGAGACTGGCACGCTGCCTTGTCTCCCTGTGAATGCCTAAAGAGGCAGAAAATCTTTGCTCCTACTCTCAGCATCAACTTCAAACCCAGCCCAGCATCTGCATGGCCTCGTCCTTTCCTCCAGAGCTGTAAGGCCACTGACTACACCAGTGAGCCAGCCCCAAATAGCCTGCTCACTCATTTTGAGCCTTCCACAAAGGACGGTCCTTGCCACTGGAAATCTGCAGAAGGAAAACAAGAGGACAGGCACAGATTTTGTCACTTCTGTGCTGGCTTCCCAAGCTGCAAATCACCAAGACATTTAATGTTAGGCTGCATGAAGTGCTGAGTGGCATGAGCTAGATGTCAGATGTTAGGTTACTTGGTTGGTTTTAGGTTGGACTGGATGATCTTTAAGGTCTTTTCCAGCCTCATCAGTACTGTGATAGATGCTTTTAAAAACCACAGGGGTTGATAGCCCCCAGGTCAGTGGACACTCCCTTGCCAATCCTAAGGCAGAGTCTCCCCCTCCATCCACCTTGACAGGCAGCCACACGGTGTCAGTATTGACTCACACAAACACAAGGAGCTGTGCCTGTGCTTGACTGTCACCGTGCACACCCGCAGGACCGTGTCAGGCCGAGGATGTGACCTTTTGGCAGTTCCCAAAACGGAACATGGCACTCAAAGTGTGGACTCACATAGCCTTGTGATCCAAATGCAGGACCCAGCACCTGGCCTTACTGAATCTCATACAACTGTCCTCAGCCCCTTCACCCAGCCTGGCCAGGTCCCTCTGCAGAGCAGATCAACACCCCAACCCCATTTGTTGTCGTCTGTAGATATAATGAGGGTGCACTTCATCCCCTCATTCAAACAACTGAAGATATTCAGGAGTGCAGTACGGAGCCCCGGGGAAGAGTGCTTGCAGAGCAGACAGGAATACTTGTCTGGCATTAATTTCATCTGGAAGTCTGGATGTGTTTTTCCATTAGATTCCATGCAAATACTGAACTGGAAATGGAACCAATCTGCTACCTGGCCACTCCACTCCTGAAATTCTTCAGGTCTGAACATGCTTACCTTTAAGGAAAGGTGCTGGGGAGCTGAGAGGTACTGAAGGGAGAGGAGATACTGAAAAGATTAATCCCTCTTACTGGTAACATCCCAAATCTCGGCTAGAAGCCTGTGCTAGGCACATTCTGCAAATCTTCTTTGGTTTCTGGTGTTCTCCACTTTCCTAGGAGATGATTCACACACAGCGATTAGCGCTGCATTATAACAACTCTGTTGGTAATGTTATATAAATATGCTTTCTCTGTTGCCACATTTTTAATGGCATGAACACAAACACAAAGCCAAACTCAGTTCAACACTGAAATCCTCTTAACCCCCTTCAGCAGGCAGCCAGCTGTTGGAGTTGTTGCAGTTAAGCAATAAGGGCTTAGATAATTGTTTTTTGCATAGGATTTGTTTAAAGTCTTCCAGTGTGGTCCTCTCAGGAACAACAGATGCTGCAGCTGGGCCAGCTTGCCACTGTTCCTCTGCTGTCCAGTGCCTGCCTGTGTGTCTCTCCCTTCATTAAGATTGATGGGAATTAGTGGCTGTTAGAAACACTGAGGTCTTTCCCAAAGCATTCAGGAAAAACCTTGGTGTTACTGACTCCTCTGCTTGAAGTGAAGACGTCCCTTTGTTTTATTTCCTTTACTCAGCTCAGATTCGGATGTTGCAGTCAACAGCCCTGTTCCAAAAGTTAAATCCATATCAGTCACAATGTTTTAACCACCTGATTAATCTCCACCGGGGCAATTTTGAAGCAATATTACTTTTAGATTAGAGTGCTTATAGGTTTTGTAGTTTAAAGGCTCTTAACAAAAACTCTTCAATCGTTTCCTAATCAGTGCAAATATTGACCCCTTCTTTGAAAAGGAAAATGGGAAAGTGGATGCAATTGAACATATCCTGATTGCCAACGTGCGTGGGAGAGGTTGGCAACCATCCTGAAGGAGTAGTGGTGGTGAAGTATCAATGCTCTGCTCAGTCTCTCGGGGTAAGTGCATCAATCGTCCCTCGGCTGTTCTGCAGATTAACTCCTTGAGGAAATGAGGTTCATACAGTCCTGCTAAGCATTTCAGTTGGTGTCCAATTTGACCTAAATTTGGTGAGGCAATTCAAGAAGGTATTAACTCCCCAGTCCTTCTGCAGTAGCAGACCCCATCAGAAGGGCAGAAATACTAAAGAGCAACCTTGGTCTTTATTAGATGTGTCCATCTGCTCTTTTTAGCTGCACTGAGTCAGTTAGTATAGACTTAGGTTTATAATGATTATTTATTGCTGTTGAAATCAATGCCTTACACCAAGATGTCTAAACTTATCGAGTAGTTTATGGGGTTCTCTTTCATTCCCCCCCCACACACACCTTAAATTGCCAGGTAACCATGCAGGATAGATTCTGTTCTGTGAGGATTGCCATATAAAAAACCCCAGGAAAATGAATGCATCCAAGAATTACAGATCATCTTTGTTTGAAAGAGACTTTGTGACATTGGATTTGATGATTTTAAATGTTCTAACTTATCATAAAATACTACCTTTTAATTACCGTCTTTTGGGTATCAAATATTTTTGATTGCTTGAGCTGGAGGAAGAGCAGGTTTTATAGCAGCATGATGTTCTCCTTTTCCTGTGAGGACAAGAAGGCAGTGGGTGGGAAGCACCTGGCCCACTCTAACATTTTTCTGGCAAGCTCTGGAGGAGCAGACATGAGCTGCTTACAGAGTGCTATCTCCTACATCCTCAGTGCATGTCTTCACAGGAATGAATCTAGAGACAAAGAAGGGGATAGATGCAGAATAAATCCTGAATAGATACAGATCCATTTGTTGCATCTGATTAGCACAGAGTGTTTGATGGATTAAGACTAAAAATAGGGGGGTCTTGCAAGCCCAGGATAAAATTCAACAGAATCCAGCAGAAAAGGCAAGACAAAACACAATCATTGATTTAAAAGATGGTGAAAATATCACAGACCTTACCAGTCACACTAGTTCTAGTGACATCTCACCTGAGGCAGAGTATAAATTGCTGGTCACTACTGTCCAATTAATGTTCAAAAATATTAATTGAAATAAGGAGGTGAAGGGATGCTTCAATAAAACATTCACGTGAAAGCAGAAGAGGAGGAAAACTACTCAAGGTCCAGAGAGTTTGGCTGTAGTCTAAAAATAAGGCATGGTGAAAGGGGCAGGAATGCTGTCTGTAAAGACTAAAGGAAGTAACAAGTAGGAAAAAGAACTAATTTTGTTGAAGAAAAATGTTAGGAGACAAAAACCTGATAAAATCAATGTGAATGAAATTTGGCTGAACATAAAAGGCTTCCAGCTACCAAACACTGCTGTCTGAAACAGCCTTCTAGTGAAACTAAAGGCAAGTGCGAGTCGAGCTTGCTGCAGGGGGCTGGTCAGTGATTTTACAACTGAGGTTTCAGGACACTTTTTCCTTCAGTAACAGTGAGCTGAGCTTTGCAAACTAAGAAAACCCTTTCAAGCAAACAACATACTCCTGAATAAACCTGGATCTCCAGATTGTTGTTTGGCTCTCACTGTGTTGCAGAGCTGTGAACTTTTCTTTGCTCAGGTCATTTTTTTGGATGTTAAAAAAGGTCAAGAAGGGGGAGAAAGAGCGAGAGGAGGAGGTAGAAGAAACTTCTTCCCAGGGAGGATCCTGGAGCACTGGAACAGGCTGCCCAGAAGGGTTGTGGAGTCTCCTTCTCTGGAGACGTTCCAGACCCACCTGGCTGTGTTCCTGTGTGACTTGGTCTGGATGATGCTGCTGTAGCAGGGGGATTGGACTGGATGATCTTTTGAGGTCCCTTCTGATCCTTAAGGATTCTCTGATACTACTGATCATTCACAAAAGTGATCTCCATCAACTAGGAGTGAAAAACAACCACCAGAAACATTCACTTGGCCAACATGAGAAATTTCAGAAATGCTAGCTTCAGGTCAAGTGCAAAGCAGGTGCTTTCCTGGAAAGGTTTAACAGTTTAACTTCACAAACTCTATGAATGATTCAGCTTAAGTCCTGCCTTCAAGTCATTATTTCAAAATCTAAAGTTCCATCTGCCTTCAAAAACATCCATAAAGCTATGGGAGTCAAGCTCCTTAAATAATTTCTCATGCAGGCTGATGTCAAAGCACCTCATGTTAGGGCAGAAAACCTGTGAATTAGAGAGGCTGACTGGCAATATTCCTAATCCTTTGCCATTAGGAACAATTTCAACTCATCCTAGTTGCAAAGAGGAAAATAAATATGCTTGCTAAAAATCACACACATCCCTGAATGATAGCACAGTCATTGTGCCACTGAATGTAAACACCCCAGGCTTTCAAGTTCGGTCTTGATCTCATGATCTTGAGGCCTATCTCCCTTTTTGAATCCAACAGCACGGAGAACATGGAGTTTACTGCCCAGCCATGCATGCGGTACCATTAAAATCACTGTCAAAGAGCTGAGCTTTGCACTCACTGACAAATACTACACCCAGAAGGAACCACTGAGACTCTCCAGTGAATAATCTATCAACAGCAGAGTTTCACCCACTGCTGACATGCATTATGTCCTCATTTCTTCCACCCTTGGACCTCATTGTGTTAAACTCCACAACTCAACCACATTATAAAGAATAACTGGCAGTTTCTCCCCTGCAGTCCCTGAAATGTCAAGCTATGACCAAAAGAAAACTGTTCCACTTCTGAAAGCTCCCAATCTACGCAGGAGAAAACTGTCACCTTTCACGTGCTAGACATGCAACCAAATTACCATCCCGAGCTTGATTTCACCTCCCTGGGACCAAAACAGGATGCAATCTGCAGTCATTGAGAGAAAAGCCTCATCAGCACAATGGGAAAATAACCCTGAAAAGCGTGCTGAGGTAAAAGCCCTTCCACTCCTGCTTATCCTTCCAAATGGCTGGGGGTGAGAAAGAACATGTTGCTAAGAGCGTAACGAGGCACAGATTGAAAATTGCTTAAAACCTGTGTGCAGTGACAGGAGGATTTCACCCAGTGGCACTCTGCAAAAATTTTTGCCATTGCACTTTTTAGTTATTTATTAGCTGGGTCTGCAGGGCCTCTGCAAGTGCCATTAGACAGCTGCCGCGGGACTACTGTCAGCGAGTGAGGAGGCCACCAAGTCTTCTAAAATACATAAATAAAGGGGGAGCACACATCGGGTTTTCTCCCCACATAGCTGGGCTTCACAGGTAGCATCAGGGAAGAAGTTTTCTCTAAGCTTAAATATTATTATAGGGGAAGGTTGACATTAGCTATTTATTTTAATGAGTGCTTTCCAGCTGAGAGGGGTAGTACTTATTCTACACAATTTAATACTTAGAATAGATGAGCACCTCAGTGAGGTGAATTTTCTCAGCAACCCAGGAAACAGGTGTCATAAGTTGATAGGAGGTGAGTAGCTAGACTAGTCACTTTCAAAAACTCACTCTTATTTGCTTCACTTCTGCCAGAGTTGTGGAGGGTTAATGCAAAAAACAGAGGGGAAAATAGAAATGGGACAATGGAAGAGGAAATTAAGAGATAGAACAAGAAAACTTTGTCTAATAAGTGAAGTGGGAGAAGAAAAAAAAGAAAACAAAATGAAGCAAGTGATTTAAAGACAATCACTCACCATCTCCACGGGTACACTGATGCCCAAGCAGTTCCTGAGCAAGAAATGGGCAGCCTCCTTGAACTTCCCTGTGCATTGCTGAGCATGACATGAAGCATCACGGAATACCTCTTGGGTTAGTTTGAGTCATCTGGCTGGTTGTGCCTCTCCCAAAGTCTTGCATAGCCCAATGCATTCAGTGTGAGGGCAAGGAAACAAACAGAGGAGGTCTTGATATTGTGCAAACACTGGTCAGCAATAGCCAAAACGTTAACGCACCTGAGAATCGTTTTAGTCACCAATGTGAATATGAGGGGGGACCTCATTCATGTCTATAAATATGTGAGGGGTGGGTGTTGGGAGGATGGAGCCAGGCTCTTCACAAGGTCATCTGGTGCTAGGACAAGGGACAATGGGTTCAAGCTGGAACAGAGGAGGTTCCATCTCAATATCACCAGGAACTTCTTCCCAGGGAGGGTACCGGAGCACTGGAACAGGCTGCCCAGGGGGGGTGTGGAGTCTCCTTCTCTGGAAGGATTCCAGACCTGCCTGGACATGTTCTTGTGCTCCTAGGTGATCCTGCTGTGATAGAGGGATTGGACTAGAAGATCTTTTGAGGTCCCTTCCATTCTCTAATGATTCTATGAAGACATGGAAATGCAGCGTGTGTAACTGCAGGAGGAAAACAGTCATTAAGGCGCCCAAACTCATAGGATAATCAGCTGGAATGGAAGCAACCAATTTTCATCCCTGCTCTTGGATTATTTCAGACTGGTTGCCAATGCTTGTTTAGCAGAAATAAGGAAGGCTACACTATTAAATTAGATGTGCTGGGACTCTCCTCTGGCACTGGTACTACTGGCATGGAATGGTCACTATCTATAGTACTAAACTCCATTGCCTTCCAAAAAGAGATGACTGCATCTAATATGCCTCTTGGAAATGGTCCATGGCCCAGATTCACTGGTTAACTGCCTGGGAATAACCTGGAGAGTGCTAGTTGGTCCTGACCACAACTGTGAGCGACAATATATTAACAAATGTACAGACAGTACCAGCTGTCGTCACTGCCTAAGCAGAATACAGACACAGTCAAAACGAAACTCTGTGGCCTGTGGAAGAAGGGGTCAAGCAATTCAGACTACAAGGCGTTTGCAGAGAGACACAAGGAGACAATTCAAAAGACCAGTGTTCAACCAGCTGAATCCAAACTGGCTGCTGTCATAAAAGACAATGAAGGGGTTAATTTAAATGAGTTAATAGTAAGAGAAAGGCTATGGAGAATCTCCATCCTCTGCTTGATGCATGGGAAGGATAGTGAGGAAAAGGCTGAGGTACTGAATGTCATCTTTGCTTCAATCTGTCATAGTACAGCCTGTTGTTCTCCAGGTACCCAGCTGGAAGAGGTGGCAAGCAGAGAGCAGCCCCATGTATGCTCTTGCTTTCTCTGGCAAGGCAACAAGGAATAGCAACAACCAACACCCCCACAGTGATCCTTGCAGGAAACACTGCTTTGCTGCACTCTGCTTTATGCCTTTCTTTTTTATGTGCTGCTAAAACTAGGGCTCTACATACAGAGAGGCTAACTCAATCCCCCTCAGTCTCCTGATTATTCCCTGCTTTGTTTCTGTTCCCAGGGGTTTTACCTAGGATTCAAAGGTAATCTTTTGGAACTTGGTAGGACAAAAGGTAGAGCCTTGAAATCAAGAGTAACTGCAGAAGAGCAGGCAGCCATCCACTTGCAAAGCAACCCCCTTGGGCTGTTCTCTACACTTTTTCTTCCACTTCCCCCCATCAAAAGAGCAGTCTCTGCAGCCTGCATGACACACTAAGCTGAGAGAGCTAACAGCATGCACTGGCCCAGTGTTTTGACAAGGCTGTAACACAGCCATGAGCAGAAAGCACAGTTTATTATTATTGGGCTCTGCATAGCATACATTTACATAATTCATTACTTAACTCATCAGTATAGGAGCAAAGGAGACTACTGATCTTGATAGAAAACCCCAAAATAAGGAGATAGATCCTAATAAAACAAAACCCTACCCACATCTACATCCATTGAAGTTACAATCCACACCATTACCCAGGTTAGGGCCATTACCTGCCACAGCCTGTCTGTAGAGAGGTAGAATTCCACCAAGAGAAACAGCATAGCTCATTAGGGGAACCCAGGGACCTCTGCCAGCAGCCTGTCTCTTATACTGTGCTGCTGCTTCAGCAGTTTGCTCCCTAAAGCAGAACACCTCTTGCCATCCAACACACCTGTTGCCATTTCATCCCAATTCTCTCTCCGTGTTGCCTGCCTCTGGGAAAGGAAGCCAGGGGAGTATTTCTCCACACTCCCCCACAAGAATCTGGACACTGACAGTCTCTCACAGGAAAAAGGTATCATCCCTGTGTCAAGCTCAGTTCTCAGCACTTCACCTGCAGAACGTGTGAGTGTGCAGTGGGTCTCTGATGTCTGCATCCTCCAAATGGCTCTGATGGATGCTGTTCCCCTGTTAGTCCCTCCTTCTCCCAAACTCCTACTTGAGAGCAGCGCTGAAGAATTGTCCTTTCCTTATTTCTTTCAGTAGAATGCTCCTTCTTTTCCCCTGAAAGAAACCACTCTGGCTGGGCTATCTGATGCCTAATGAAGCAAGCAGAAGACAAGATTCCTATCAGAGTAATGAGGGATGAGAGAAGTAAGAAAACTTGTTTTGTGACACCGACAGAGATGGGTAAATACAGAGCAGTATCTAGGAGCAGAGCAAAAACATCCCCTACTATTGCATGAAGGAAATAGATTAGCTCTCAGCACTGAAGTCATGCTTTGTGGTTGACTTCTACACGCTTTGAAGCAAAAGCCTGAGAAATTGAAAAGGAAACAATCCTTAATCCTGCTTTTTTACGATTTAGTGATAAAGTCGAATCCACTTTGCTATAAGTAGCTCAGCTGATTTTGAGAAGCCAGGCTATTTCCTGAGATACAAGGCTTTGCTTATATAAAGAGATTGACATTGTTTATTGGGGCGAGGGGAGGGGGGCGCAGGCAGCGGTGTGTGTGAGAGTTTGCCTGAGCTTTGTTTGCCTTTTTTATTTGGTTGTTGGTTTGGTTGCTGTTTACTTTCTGTATCAATCCGAAAGGATTAGAAAAGGAAGAAGAAAGAGGAGGAAGGGACATTGCACTGTCCATTTTTAACAAGATATGAGAGTCCATCAAGAAGTGTATTTTTTACTTTTCATTACACAAATCTTTTTCAGAAAAGAAAGAAATACATTAAAAAAACCTGCTGTTCTTAGACTGGCCAATATGACTGCAGTAGCCTTAAACACATATGTTCCATCCTGCTGAAAAAGTCCATCTTCTCATTCTCTCCATGGTGGCTGGGCACACGGGAGACCATGAAGGCATCATGCCAGTTCTCTTTTATCACAGTATCTCAGTACTGATGAGGCTGGAAAAGACCTTAAAGATCATCCAGTCCAAACTAAAACCAACCAAGTAACCCTAACATCTGACATTTAGATCATTTTATGTCCTGTCCAATGAATAAAGCTGCCTCCCTTGAGGAAGTTGTTGACTGTGATGAGGTCACCACTCAGCCCTCTCTCCTCCAAGCTGAACAAACCAGATGACCTCAGCTGCTTCTTGTACATCTTGCCCACGAGGCCTTGGTTGTCCTCCTTTTGACACTTGTGAACACATTCCATATATATATTCAAAGGAACTTCTTCCCAGTGAAAGTAATGCAGCTGGAGACATCCCAGACCCACTGGCTGTGTTCCTGTGCAACTTGGTCTCAGTGACCCTGCTGTGGCAGAGGGATTGGACTGGATGATCTTTCGAGGTCCCTTCTGATCCCTAAAAATTCTATGATTTTCTACTTGGAAAAAGGAAATGAAGTTTTCTCATCAATGCACAGGAAAACAACCACACATGTGAGAAGCAGCATGCACTAAACCTATGACTCAGCCCCTGGTCTGTTCAGCTAGGACCTGGGATCTGCTTTTCAAAAGACCTGAAAATGTGCTCTTGGACTGAGAAAGGCATGGCCCTTAAAAACGCATTTTCACTGCGTGTTGGAATCAAACACAGAATCCTGTCTCTCAGGTAGGTGTCAGTCCTGTGAAATGCTGGAGTTTCGTTTTCTTTCAGAGGCTTTTAAATATTTTCACAGCAAAACCGCTGGTTCATTGACGTTCCCTTTACAGTCACTCAGACAAACAGAAGGAGGAAAACATCAATTAAATGGTGATTACGACACTGTGCTGCTTCCAGAATTTCGAATGAAACGCTTAACAATAAAATTTTGTGGAAGAAACTGCTGAGGAATGATTTGAGGAAGAAGTCCTGAGTTTCATATCTGAAAATCTTACCTTTACAGTGTTTGGTTTATATGCATTTTATGAAGAAAATGAATTCTTTTCCTTGAATTGGTGAGAGTTCCTATTTCTCATCAATAAAACAAGAACAAGGCTCAGGAACCTAGGTTTTCTTCTAAACCACCTCTGCAAATCCAGGCTCCAACCCATCTCCAGAACAGAGATAAAAATAGATGCTCATCTCTGCAGCTCGAGCACTCCTCTGGGAGGTGAGAGAGAAGGTGCTGGATGTCTGCTACAGTTTGGACTGTGATGCTTTTGTTCAGTTTGCAGACATGCATGCTTTCATCATCATTATCAGTCCAAAACAAATGTGATCACTGCAGTACTGGGATGCAGACAGCCCAGCTGATATAAAATCCATTCAGTCTCTTCCTTAGTTGTGTTTGGGAGCATGCCAGCACAACTTAAAAAAATGAGAGGAGGCTACTTTAATGATTGAAAAGTAAGTGCTCACTTTTACAACCTGAAAACAACATGAGCTGAAACTCAGCATGAGCTGGCAATGTTCACTTGCAGCTCAGAAAGCCAACCGCATCCTGGGCTGCAGGAAGAGAAGTGTGACCAGTAGGTCAAGGCAGGAGATCCACAGGGTGGTAGCTGAACCTTTAGGTCATAGCCCTTTACAGTGCACAGCTTTCTGGGGAGGGACTGTCTATGGTTAGCTTTTCATGGTCAGTTCCACACCAGGACAATGGTCTAGTCCTTCTGCCTTGATGGTCTGAGAAGAAGCTGGTTCAGTGCTCTGGCTTTCACTGGCCCCTCAGTTCCCGAAGGACACAGAGCTGCTGGAGGGTGTCCAGCCTAGAGCAACAAAGAGGATGAAGGAAGTAGGGCATCTTCCTTATGAGGAAAGGCTGAGGAAGCTGAGTCTCTTGAGCTTGGAGAAGAGGAGGCTGAGGGGGGACCTCATTNGGTGATGCTGCTGTGGCAGGGGGATTGGACTGGGTGATCTTTTGAGATCCCTTCTGATCCCAAAGGATTCTAGGTTTCCAGTGAAGAAGTTACTAATGTTCCTTCACCTGTCACTGTCCCTTTGATTCTGACCTGTCCTTACTAAGCCTTTCAGTCAGTCTTGGGTCTCCAGTAGCATAATACTTTTACCAAATTACACTCCTGGCTATGCTGCTGGCTTGCTGTGTATTCTTAAATGACTTCTTAAACACATAATTTCGGTGTCTGCTCCCAACTGATAAAACATGATGAATACAAATGCATGCCGTTGTCATAATGAATAATGAAGAAGTTCAGTTTCTAATCCATTACTAACGTGTAAACATGAGAGTTAAGGTAAATTTCTAATCTTGTGAACACTTCAACACAGTCCTGTCATTGCAATTGCCTCTCCACCAACATCCCAACAGCTTTCCCGACTCCAGCCCTGCATCCCACTGCCTGTACCCTTTCTGTCCTACACTAAAAGAAGTCAGCTGCTGTTTCTCTAGAATTTTCCATCAACTTCAGATTTGATAAAGCTCTCTCATCATCTGTATTTTGTGCACTGCAAAGGTGACTGGAGGTATGATAACACTTTTCTTGCTGGAACAAGACAGGAATCATAGAGAGAGATGTGGATGTGGTAATGAAGGGGTGGTGCCTGGAAGTTCCTCCGTGTTTTCACTCCATCCACGCTGTGCCTGATAACTGTGAGATAACAAAACATTTGGCAGTCTCTGCCTAAATTTTCTTTGAAAAGAAACATTGCCACGGACTTGTCAAGCTTATCAAAAGAAATATGTCTTAGGGTAGAGCATCTGTAGTCAGTGACTTTAACATCCTGGAAGTCTAGCAGAAAGATCCAATACTGAGAAACAACAGTGACTCTAAAACAAGGGAAGGGTAAGGAGTCAATGGCAGAGGAAAACCAGTTCAGAAGAGTAGCTAGTCCTGTGATGTGGGGATTTCAATGGCAGGAGTAAATGAGTCAGAGATGTCACTACAGTAGATTCTTGCTGAGGGAACGGTCAGCCTTGAGGAAATATAAAGGACTGGCTGAGTGGGGTTTTTTTAGCTTGTTCACATGATCCATGTGCTAGGTATTGTGTTTCCATGGAAACACAAATTTACTAAATGAGGCACTTTACACAAAAGGAGGGTAATGGTTCCAGCTCTGAGTACACTCATGTGGATAACTGTGCAAGCTACCCAGCATCTGTTACACAGGGACCAACACATCACCGAATCACAGAATCATCCAGGTTGGAAAAGACCCCTTGGATCGTCGAGTCCAGCAGGTAAATATGAATGAAGAAACTGTAGTTCCTTGTCCTGCTGCTTCAGGTAAGTCCAGTATGATTTCCCCAGGCAATTAGTGTTTAGATTTTAGACCACACCAGAACTCGAGGATGCCAATACTGCTGGCGTGAGGTTATGCAGGATCCAATGTAGTGAAGGAGGAATAAAACCTCCTCAAGGGCTTTGGGGAGCTGCCAGTGGAAGTGCTGCCAGTTAGCACAAAAGTGGACTATGGTTGGAGCCCAGATTTAGCCAAACTGTTCTTAAACACACACATGTGAGCAGCAAGAAGCACAAGACACAGGCAAGAAAGGAAGAGATAAAAGTGATCTGCTTAGTGCAGAAACCTGCCACGCTACCTGGAGATTCCAGTTATTTCTAGAAGGGACCACGAGCAGAGCCACAGCCAACAAAGCTCCCATAAATTTGGGTTTGTTCTGCTTTTCCTGGAACATTTGCAGGTATTTTTCAGATGACAGGAGCTGCTCTCTTGCTAAACAGGATCCCACAACACACAAAAGGCTGAAAGGAAGCGCAGACTTTGGTTACTCTCTGAAAACACACAGGCTGGAGAATTTAAGAAAAATCATTTGCTCCCCTAAATTAGCATTTGCCTGTGAAAATAGAAACAATTATCACGCTCAGCTGAGCATAGATGATTGAAATATGTTCAATTTGAATAATTTCTGATGACTGTATCATAAATAATGCTCCAGAATGCTGCACTGAAAAGTCATGTCAACAAGAGTTCTGCCTGACTTCTGCTCATGGAAATGAAGCCCTGTTATCAATGCAGAACAGAGCTGCTGTCCTGATGCTGTAGTCATCCTTAAATCCATCTGCCTGGGTTCCCTATTTCATGTGCTTGGTTTGCCTTATTTTCCTAAAATAATAAAGTAGAAGAAAACCCACTCTTTCTCAGGTTTTCAAAGATGTGAGTGACCGTGGCAAAGGAGGGAATCAGGAATGTTATCAAGTAACTGCAGTTTTCATTTCCATGGGATGGAAAGGGGATCTGGCTGTATAGTGGCCTAACCTCCCATCTTATTTATGTTAAAACCAAAATATCCACCTTGAAAGACTGATATCGGTTGTCTTCACTGCCACTAACACCTGGCAAGAGAGTCAGAACTAGACGCAAAGGAAATCCTGTGTGTTTTCAGCATGGCAGCATGAATGAGGGGTTGTGGATAATGCAAACTATTGAAAGGATGAGCAAGAAATAACAAGTTTTCTGGATCCCTCAGTACCTGGCTTCTCTTTCCTTTTAATTATTTATTTTATGCTCATCCCGTTTATTCACACCAAGCACAGGTCAGGCAGTGGTAGTAGAGATCTGTTATTCCATGTCCAGTTGTATTCAGCTCCAACTGAAACGAAGTTCTTGACTTCAAAATCATCATTAAGCTCATGAATTGGAAAGTTTGATTATATCCTTGAATGACTTTGGTGAAATGGGTGGAGGTGGACAATTTAATGCTGGTAAAGTCAAGAATCAAGAAGACTTGCAGTCATTTCCCTTTGAACTGACAGATGTATGCCTGCTTTCTCTTCTCTTTTTAACCTAAGGGTCTATCCCAGAGTACAGGATGGGATATAGGTACCAATTGAATAAGGTTTCTCAGTGATCTAGGGGATCTAGATCTGAAGACATGAAAGGAAAGAAGAGAAACATGAAGCCCTGGCTGGGTCTTTGATTAGCTCTCTCATTTTTCATTGGGTCCTCATTGCTTTCCACTGGCTTGCTGAGTTGTCAGCAGCTTGATTTCCCTTTCCAAATGAATTATAATGAATCTTAGGTCTTCTGGTTACGACTGGCCCAGTTCTGTCTATAATCTAAGTCTGATTCTGTAATTGCATTAATAATGTCCTTTTCTGTGTTCACAAAATGCTCTTTCCTTAGCTTAAATAAAACATGTTCTCTGGAATTCCTTTCTGTTTATACTTCACGCATTCATTACTCTCTTTCATAGTTGGCTGAATAATTGCAGTTAATCCTTTTTCTGTCACTGGTTCTCTAATTCCGAGAAGCTGCCAGTCCATCAACAGGAATTCAGCTCAGCCAGGGATGGATCGGAGGGTATTACTGTCGTTCCAGTACTGCTCAAACCATTTTGTAGAGGTAGGTCTCTACTCTTGTTCTGTCTGGTTTAGCTGTCCATCATGGTCACCTTACTACCTACACCTTCTAGAAGGAGTTTGCAAGTTCTGCCTTGTAGTATCCTCTAATATGGGCATCGTGAACCCACGATGATTCTTAGAATGGGTCAAGTTGGAAGGGAACTTAAAGATCATCCAGTTCCAACACCCCTGCCTTGAGCAGGGACACCCTCCACTAGACCAGGGTGCTCAAGACCTTGAACACTTCCAGGGAGGGGGNTTCTGCAGGCTGAAAAGCCCCAGCTGTCTCAGCCTGTCCATGCAGGAGAGGTGCTCCAGCCCTCCACTCATCCTCGTGGCCCTCCTCTGGACACATTCCAACAGCTCAGTATCTCCTTCCTGTGTTGGGGGCTCCAGAACTGGACACAGTCCTGCAGATGGGGTAATAATTATGATGATTATACATTACATTGTATAATGATATTTCCATTTGCTATGAAGTTTCTTGATGATTGGAGAAGCAGACTATGCTCTGAAACCCCAATTCCACTCAATGTCTTCTTCTCAGATTTCCCTTCTTTCCTCTCTCTCTTTCATTCTTTACTACATGAGGACTCAAGGAATCAAGTGTGCCTTTCACCATCCCAGCACAGCGTTCCATGACAGATGGGTAGGTTTGAATTCCACAGTGGTGCTGTGAATGCATACATGTGTGTAAAAAGGAGAGCTGGACTCCTGCTCAGCTGCAATTCACTCTGGCATCATAGCTGAAAATGAGAGTAAGAATCTTACCATAGAATTATTAGGGATCAAAAGGGCCCTTGAAAGATCATCCAGTCCAATCCCCCTGCCACAGCAGGATCACCCAGACCAAGTGGCACAGGAACACAGCCAGGCAGGTCTGGAACATCTCCAGAGAAGGAGACTCCACACCCCCCCTGGGCAGCCTGTTCCAGTGCTCCGTCACCCTTGCTGTGAAGCAGCTTCTTCTGATACACAAAACTTGTGCTAGCAAAAGCTCTCTTCCACGAGCTATCAAAGGGTAAGGAAATCATAACCCTTCTAGTATTTTGTTAGTGTTTCCTATAGAGGCAGATGAGAATAGAAGAAATGAGAACAGTTATTGATGGTGTGAATATATAAAAGAACTTACTTATGCAGTCTGGATGTGTCAGAGACTCCAAGCAGTTGTCTTTCTTATTTTCCCTCTCTGTAATGGCACATGCAGTCTTCCTGAGTTCAAAGACAGCAACCTTTCAGAATAAGCTGGGAAGGTGCTAAAGCTCTTTGTTAATTAGACTAACAACATTCATCTGCACTGGCTCCAAAGAAGTGGGGTTTTGAAAATGCATTCGGTGATTCAAAGGTGCTGCATTGTTGGAAGGGCTATTATTCCAGTCACAGGAAGAGATTCTGTGTTTACTCGGGTTTTTATTTGTTTACAG
Organism: Upupa epops; assembly: GCA_013397515.1. Lineage (NCBI taxonomy): Eukaryota > Metazoa > Chordata > Aves > Bucerotiformes > Upupidae > Upupa > Upupa epops. Next base: position 34,539 of record VZRI01008949.1, read on the forward strand.
TTTAACTTCCTTCTTCTCCTTTTTGTTTTGTGTGTGTCATTCATGCTCCCACCGAAGTCAATTGGAAAGGATGTGTGTCAGAGCACCTGACACCTTTGTACGTATGTTAAATATATCTCAACCTCTCCAAAAAAGAAGATGAAGCAGCTGCACAGACTAGTAGAAATGTGGACTGAAGACCATTGTCCTGCCTAGAACCTTCTGCTGTAAAATACTTGGGCTCATGATTGTGGTTACTAGATAACCACAGAGTGGGATGCTTCTCACCTAACATCTGTTGAAAGTTGTGGGGTTTGTATAAACCAGAGCAGAGTTCATCTCATCTAATCTTCATCTTTTACTGTTCAGGGATCCCCATCTACACAAGAGGTCTACATTGTTATCGGAGCTAACAAAGATAATTTAAGAAGTTGGGAAGTACAAAGTTCTCCGGACTCCTTTGACCACCCAGGTTGCACGGTGTCACTTGCTCATAGGCAGATCCCAGCATGGGAGGCACTCTTGTTTATTCAGCAGGTACCAGCTAGTTGTCTAGGATTCCTCAGCAATCTGTGAGAGAGGTGTTTCTCTAGGGAGTGAACTATCTCCCATTAAATACAGGTCAGGTGAATTACCCTCTTAAATTACTATCTTAAATGGATAGCTAACTCGTTAAGCTGTGCTAGTGGAAGCAGCGGGTAAATTGCCACCCCTCCGACTCCAACTGAGCTTATGTAGAAAAGTTATTTTCCTTTCTCATCAGGGGATGATATTCAGACAATGGAGTTGCCACTGATCTCACCAAAATAGATGTGAATGGACGTTGTGCAGAGCAGAGGGCAGGATGTGGTTCTTAATTTAGATTTCAGGTAGAAGATTAACTGTAAAACCATGAAAAGATTGTAGATTCATCTTTCTATGCCTACATATTTAGCTTTATATATCTAAATCTTCATCTTGGTGTGTCTGTATCTTTATATGCCTGTACACTGGGGACAGACACAATGATGTTACGTGCTGGGAAGAGAAAGAGGAGGTGATTTGTGTGTTGCTACAAGACCTTGGCCACAGCCAGTACTACAACACGTGATGCAGATATGGTCCTCTGCAAGATCCCACAGCAGTGCAACTTCACCTGGCCCACATAAGCACCCTGTCAAAACGCATTCAGGCAACCTATAGCCAAAGAGTTAGAAAAGCTGATTCTGTTGGTGGCAGACACCTCAGCCCCGCTGTGCTTGACCTTCTCTGTCCTGCAAAGGCACACTAAATCCTGCCTGATGACTCCGTGCCACGGCAGGTCAGTCAGCTCATAATTGGCTCTAACCGGCGCGGTGACATAACTTACCTACAGGCAAATGGCTCTCAGAGCGATGTGAAATTCTCTGCCTCTTCTGAAAAAACACCAGAGCTTTTAAACTGATCTTTACATCCAACAGAGCCACTGATCAGGATAATTGAGGGGCACTTTTTTTAGATCCACACAGCCATTAAAACCCAAGCCCACTGTGGAATAAATTACACGCATCGGGGCGCGTGAGCGTTCTTCCGCAAGATCTTTAGAGGCGGCAAGGCTGTGGTTAGCCTTTGTGTGTCAAGTATATACATAATTTCCCTGCCTGGATCATGCAAAGAACAGTTAGACCCTGCAGTTCCTCACTGTAGCTTTGTTCTGTTCCTCAGAGGAGCCTTTCAGATAGAGTCTTCTAGGAGTGCGATTCCTTTCTGCAGTCTTGGGCAATAAATGGTGGGGGGAGAGATAGAAAGCAAGTCCCTGGATATATATCTGCAGGCTTTCTTTGATCCTCTCCTAGTTTTTCAACTTGATTTCAAGAGAGAGGTTGTAGCTATTTTCAGATGTAAAGAAAACAACGCTGTAAAAAAATATTAGTAAGAAAGAGACTTTTGGGGTCATAAAGTCAAGTCCTTAAACTCCCAGAAAACAATGAATGAATGTTTGGTCCACAGAACACATACGGTGCCAACCCTGGGGTGTAACTTAGATGCAAACAGTTTATATGAAACTTAAATTTTATAATGAAAGGCCCAAATCTCCATCCATGAGGTGGAGAGATACTGCCAGTATGCTCACCTGCTCACCTCCTACACAAGCAAGCCAGGAAAGAGTTAGGAAAACTCCATGTGAGATTCCAGGAGCAAACTGTACTTTGCAGGTCTGTCCCACAAATTCCTTTCTGCCTGTAGCCTCAAAACTCCTTCAGCCCAGAGTGTCAGGTTGGAGAAATGCCATTCTGATTCCTGAGGAGATTCTGTATCCCTCCTGTCACCAGCACATCCCTCCCTGCAGCCCTGGGTAAATTCTAAAGTGTCAGAGGGAAACAAACCAAAAATCCCCACAAGTAGTTAAAAGCAGAAGGAAATTGTGAACAGGAAAAGAAAGGAGAGAGACTTTTTTTTGCCCTCACTATTCCCCATTCGGGGAAACTGCAAAACATGAAGCACGGAATAAATACGATGCAAGCACAGAGCGTCCAGGTCTTCTTTCAGACCTTTGACACAGGCATGCTGGTACAATTCCCTGTGCATCTTCTTTCAAGCCCTACTTTCCATATCTTCAGGAAAACACAAAGATATTTGTACCCCAGTTCATTCCCTCAACTATCAGAACACACAGTGATGTGTCCGCCAGCATTCTCCTTCAGCGGCTGGAGTGAGATACTTGCTTGGAGCTTGGTTTCATGATAGTGCTTTTTCTTATTAAAATAAATCACAGAAAGTATCAGCATCTCATGTTCCAGGCTTAAAAAAGAGCCCTGAGATAGTTATTCCTGCCTTATGGGACAGTCACAAAGGCACATGGAGATAAAGCTTCACTATGTGACTAAGACTAAACTTCTGTTGCAGCCTTTCTTGCAAGTTCAGATGTTTGGGTGTTTTAGAGAGTCCCTAAGGATCTTCAGACGTTTGGTTATGCTGAAATACTTCAGATGATTGTGTGTGTGTGTGTATATGTGTATGTCTGTCATCTGGAGTTGATTATCCTGTATGTGTGTGTGTCCATGTGTCTGTTTGCTTGTATGGAAGTAAATGAATGAAATGCAGCCTCTGCAAGGCAGATATTCACGTTTGCTGCTAGGGAGATAGGATCACAGAATCCTTAGGGATCAGAAGGAACCTCGAAAGATCACCCAGTCCAAGCCCCCTGCCACAGCAGGATCACCCAGACCAAGTCACACAGGAACACAGCCAGGCGGGTCTGGAACTTCTCCAGAGAAGGAGACTCCACAACCCCCCCTGGGCAGCCTGGTCCAGTGCTCTGTAAGATAGACACACATACCCACAAATATCCATACATGTATTTATGGAATATAGTTGTGTGCACTTAGCGCACTCTGTCTGCCTCTGCTGGCATCAAAGGACCAGATTCATTACTTTATCTGACTCCTGCAGGGGCTAAGCAGAGTCTCCTAAAAACTCTCACACAGGTCTCAATGGATTTCCTTTTTCCCAAGGTGTGGGCACTGCCACCTTAACTTTGCTCTCCAGGGCAGCTGCCAGAGCGCACTCTGTCTGCCTCTGAGACAGAACAACCTGGTGCCACAGAGAGTATTGCATATTAAACGAGATGGTTAAGACCTGAGAAAGACCCTTCCCGTTGCAGCTCTGCCTGGTGGCTCAGAGACACTTGTCCCTCGCAGCACTAGATGGCACCATCAGCTTGCAGTCGCTGCACCTCTCCGGAGAGCCTCCCTCCGAGCCTCAGAGAGGGGGGAGAAAAAGCAGAGGGTCTCCCAGAGGAGAAGGAAAGGGGGGTGAGGGGCTGCAGAGAGGATGCTATTGGTAAAATAATCTACCTTTTAAACGTTGCCAGGTTCTCAAACAGTTGTGTGTCAGAGAAAGGATGAAACCACAGCATAAAAAAGCCCCAGGCGAAATTGGCTCTGATTTGGAAGCAGCTCATAGAAATGGTCTGAGTGGTATCTCGAGTCCTAGGTGTGCTGGCTCTGTTCTCAGCTCCTGCCCACGAGCCCGTGGAGTGTTTGTGCCTGCAGCAGGAGGATAAACACAACATAAGTTGATTCATTAAATTGTTATTGTCCTTACAGCCTGGGTGCCTGTGGGATCAGCCCTCGCTCCTTTTCTTTGTAGCAATGAAAAAAGCGCTTGTTAGGAAAATCACGGTTAATTAAATTATAATCTGAGAGAAGCCGCAGCTTCCTGTCTGTGCTGAGCTGATATTATCTGCCCCTCACTTGTTGTTAGTGGCACAAACTGTGTGCTGGCCGACGCAGGATCCTTGCCAGTTTGATCAGAAAGTGCATCAGTTTGTTCATGTAATCACGAGTGCTCCTGCTCTCCCTCTGCCTTTGTAAGCTAAAGCTAAGTGCTGGTGCTGGGGTCAGTGTGGCTGTGTGTGGCTAAGTCAATTCTCATCTAGGTGTCAGTTTCTCAGCACCAAGGAGCACAGGGCCAAGAAAAGCTTTCTCTGGCATAGAAAGTCAGCAGCAGACTGCTGGGAGCAGCAGAGAGCGTTGCTTTCCCTTGAGAGCCTGGAAAAGACAGGCTGCATGAGGGCCCTTCTCTCCTGTAATGCTGGTGGCAGTGATGCAGGCTAGACCTATATTTTGAGAAGGTTTGGGCTGAGCCCAGTGCTCCCTGCCCTCTTGCTTTTAAGTTTAGAAAAGACATGGATTAGACAGGTTGGACCAGTGGATGGGTCAGGAATTGGCTGGACTGCCCTCAAAGATTTGCAGTCAGTGGCTCCACACGGAGTGGAGAGCAGTGGTGACTGGTGTTCCTCAGGGGTTGATACTGGGACCATTGCTGGTTAACATCTTTGCTGGTGGCATGGATAGGGTGATTCAGAGCAAAGTTTGCTGATGACACAAAGCTGAGTGGTGTGGCCCACATGCTGAAGGGAAGAGCGGCCACCTAGAGAGACCTTGACAGCTGGAGATTATTGCAAAGATGTGGAAGTTTAGTTCCAGGCTTCCCAGACACCTGCATCTCTTTTAAGGATTAATTTATTTTGGTAAATCCATGCCCAAAACCATCTGAGAAACCACAAGGGAGGCTCAATTCCCTCCCTTTCCATGTCTAGCAGCTACAGGATACCAGTAATGCCAGCATCCTCCTGTGCCTTCTCATGGAGAGGAAAGCCTTTATGATGGGGTTAGAGCTCACCTTGTGAAAGAGGGAATAAAAATTCAATCACCACGTAAACATTTAAATGCAAAATGGAAGAGTTTCAGTGAAAGAACCGAGTTACACGTGGAGTCCTGCCCTCTCCTGCTCCCTTCTCTTCGGGACACTTTGTTGCCTGATGATTAAGCCTTAATCTTAGGAGATTAAAGATAGGATATTGAAGTACCCTTCATCCTGCTCCATCCCAACTACAATGCTGTCTGGGCAGAGAACACTGTGTGACGGCAAATTTCTTATGGAAGGGTATTATATAAAAGGCTTTATTTGCTGTTTAGCTTTGTTTTTCGCAGAGAAAGCCGTTTGATTCTGAGGTGTTGGAGATTGTAGCATGCTGTGCTTTTACTCTTCAGTGCTGCAGACCACAACCAGAGCAAACTGTGGGGATGTGAGAGTGTGAGGGAATGAATAGTAAAAAAAAATCAAGAGGGTTAAATAAAATATGAAAATATTGGCGTGGTAAAGGCACCGGCTCGATAAGGGACGGGCAGTGCATGCTGGATGATGAGTGCTGTGTTGGTAAGCACTCAATCTGAGATCTCTTTTCTTACAAGACACCCAGTCCGAGGGGAAGCAGGCTTTCAAGAGGCGTGTTTAGGAAATGAGTTAAGTAGAAGAAAGCATCTTTTTTTAAAGTAATTGTTCTTTATTTCTCCCCATTCCTACACACAGAGCCTCACACTTAAAGCTGCAGTGAACACAGAACTCTCTGTTATTCTCCCACCTAAATCCCTTGAGAGATTTCCCTCACTCGTTTTTAGGCTGTTGCTGCAGCTGAGGTCTTCTGACAGTTTTGCATTGTCGTGGCGTCTGCCAGGAGAGGGGAAACAGGGAACAAATCCTACTGTTCCCTTCCACACATCTAGTGTCAGGTGTTGCTTTAGGAGAGCACAGCTGTTGCTGATGTGGCAGCCTGTTCAACCTGAGAAGCATTCATCCTCTGCAGAGCTAAGGCGCCTGCTTTCAAGATTAGTCTGACTTGGGGGTATGTTCTTCTTCAGACTGGGTCAAGTCAGGGGTGGTGACTTCCAAGAAGGAAGAGCTGCGGAAAGTAGGACCCATTAATGCTCTGGGTTGGTTGTGAGCCCTGAGTATTTTCTTGAGCTGTCTTAGGAGGGGGAATTACGTTTCACTTTTGGTTGGTTGAAGGTAGACACAATAAAGCAGCTACATCTGTGAATGGACCAGCTGATTTTCTCACAGTCTTCACAGAAACACTATGAGAGGAAAAGAAAATGGAAAAAGAAAAATCCAAAGAAAACAGGGAGAAAAGGGAAAGAAGATGAAAGCCCCAAAAGCAGTTGGGTGTCCAGATGTCCGTCCCAGTCCTGCAGGATCTTTTAGCAGAACTCTACTTAGAAATCTCTCTGCTCAGGGTTGTACATAATTACTTTGCCACAGATACCACAAGATAACTGTGCGGCTGTCTCTCTGTGAGAAGCTCAGGTAATAGGTTACAACAGGTTCTGCAGCTCGAATAGACAATGCAGTTCATACCTGGACATCTAGGAGGGAGGGAGGTCAGTGAGGGGAGAAAGGCTGCTGCGTTTTGTAGAGTGTAATTTTGTGCACGCTAATTTAAATACAAGAGTAGTGATCTTGTTTATGGGAAAGGATTGAAGTCAGGATTGGTACTTGTGCAAGGGTGACAGTCTAGTTTTCCTCAGGCATGAGAACAAGATAGAAAGCAGCTGGGTGACAGCTGTTAATCCTCTACTGGAAGGCATCCAGATGCTATAGCGAAGAGGCTGGCATAGACCCTGTGGAAAAGATAAAAGAATAGCCTGAGAGAAAGTGTGCCCAGAGGATACAGTGCAGCAGCACTGGAGCTTTCTCACTGGACTTAAGTTAGTAGCAAAGCTTTTATTTCCGCCCACAACACTAAAAGCCACTGGAACAACAAGTAAGAGTTTAACATGCTCTGGTTTTTATGTTAAAAGGTGTCAGAGGCATCTTCTGAGAGTCAGTAAGTTTAATGTTCTAGGAGGAAGGCTCACTGAGCCATGGAAATGCTTAACTTTTATGTTTCTTGCCATGTAGGGGGATGCATGAACTAGGCTTCAAAGACCTGAAGTTGCTTTACAGTAGGGGTAGAACTCAGCTGGGTAATAGGAATTACTGTGAAAACCATGCATGAAAGCCAACCCTTGAGTTATCAGGTGTCTTTGACTTGAAATTACCTGGAAATTCCTTGTGGGGAAATCTGGCCAGGGATGCCTGTTTTACTAATCTGAGTCCCAGAGCTGGGAACAGCCCAGGGATGCTCATCTCAGACAAGACAGTGGCGTTTCTAAGACAAGTGTGACAAAACAGCGCCAGATGCAAAGGGGTTGGGATGGGATCAGTCTTGAACTGTGGCCTGGACTTCCACTCCAGATGGACATCTCATATGTAGTGCTTCTCCTGTGTAGCAGGTCTGTTGCTAGGATGGAGTGAAGTCATATCTCAAGGTATGTTTGCCATACCAGTCTATCAGTGCAAAGCAGTGACATGTGATGTTACAGCCATAGACATGAGTAAGTCTGTCAATGCAAGGCAGCATCACTCCTATGTTTCATCAGAGGAACCACAGAGGTACAGACTGTGTATCAGATATGGTCTGCATGAAGGACACAAGACCCAAGGACTAGCTAACTTGCCTGTAGTCATATTTTCACATTATCTTATACTCAGCATTTAGTATTTAACAAGAACCAAGGCCCAGCATTGTACTCCCATTCCAGTGACCTTTCTGACAAGAAGAACCAGAACTCACTACTTGCACGGTGGACAAGGATGAGGAGGGGGAAAAGCAAGGATAGGGAGAGAAGGTGAAAAGGCAAGATGTATTTTATACCGTCAGGATAGGCAGCATCCAGAATTACCTCCAAAAGTCATGTCATTACTTCGATTGCATCAGATGTGTTTTGTTTACTTGGCTAGGAGGTATTTAAGAGCAGAAACAACTGCAGTGATTTCCTTCTATTTCTAAATGAAATTACTGCTTATACTTTGAGAGTTGGGCTGGGTTTGGGGTTTTTTTTTGGGGGGGAGGGGGTGTTAGTTTAGTTTTGTTATTTTTTTCTATTGCATAAAACAACTAATGTGAGCTTAGGGGATTATTATTGCTGGGAACAGATGTACTGGTATTACTGACCAACTAGGAGTGTCCCAGATTGTCTTGCCAATGACCTCAATCGTGGATTGCAGTGAGTCATCTGGGAAAGGAGTATGATTCCACCTCTGCCCTTTCTAGAAATGTTTTTTAATTCCACCAGTCCACCGGGACCAAACCAAAGTCCTACTTGCAGCACTTGGTAGATTGAGCAATCAGAACATCCTAGATTTCCCTAATTGGAAGGTCAAATTCTGTTATGTTGTCTCTGCTTCTCTAATACACTGGTAAACCCCATCCGGCTTGATTCTTAACTCCTTGCTGATCTACCTCAACATCTTTTTAGACTACAGAAGTGTTGGATAAGGGAGCAGACTCAGACACTTTGATTTATCAAAGAAGCACCTCAGGCACTTCTACAACCCAGTCATGTAACCACTGAGTGGTTGTTTCCTGATGAGTGCCCTACTCACTGTACCATCTGGGATCTCCAGGACGAGAGGTTTTAGCCTTTTGAGATGTTTCATGCTTTCCAGAGAATAAAAATAGCTTTAGGTGGTAATAAAATCATTACCAAAGATCTGGAAATTCACGCTGGTTTCATCATTGTCACCCAAATGTTTCCTGTTGGATTCAAGAATGGAGTGATCACAAGCAATTCTTTGGTAAATACAAAATCCACTGGTATTGCAAGAGGACCTGGGGGTCCTCGTGGCCAGCAGGATGACTGTGAGCCAGCAATGTGCTCTTGTGGCCAAGAGGGCCACCAGCATCCTGGGGGGATCAGAAGGGGGGTGGTTAGCAGACTGAGAGAGGTTCTTCTCCCCCTCTACTCTGCACTGGTGAGACTGCATCTGGAGTATTGTGTGCAGTCCTGGGCCCCTCAGTTTCCAGCGTAGAGCAAAGAAGATGATGAAGGAAGGAGAGCAGCTCCCTGATGAGGAAAGGCTGAGGGAGCTGGGTGTCTTGAGCTTGGAGAAGAGGAGGCTGAGGGGGGACCTCATTCCTGTCTCTAAATAGGTGAGGGGTGGGTGTCAGGAGAATGGAGCCAGGCTCTTCTCAAGGTCATCTGGTGATAGGACAAGGGGCACTGGGTGCCAGCTGGAACAGAGGAGGTTCCATCTAAGTATAAGAGGGAACTTTTTTCCAGGGAGCATCCTTCTAGTCCCTGAAGGGGGCTACAGGAAAGTTGGGGAGGGGCTGTTTCCAAGGGCTGGGAGTGGTAGGAGCAGGGGGAATGGTTCCCAGCTGGAAGAGGGGAGGTTTAGACTGGAAGTCAGGAGGAAGTTCTTCATGAGAAGGGTGCTGAGACACTGGGACAGGTTGCCCAGGGAGATTGTGGCAGCCCA
>VZRI01008949.1:44132-135806 GCA_013397515.1 Upupa epops
AGGGAGATTGTGGCAGCCCCCTCCCTGGAAGTGTTCAAAGCCAGTTCGGATGGGGCTTGAGTATCCTGATCTGGTGGGGGGTGTCCCTGCTCATGGCAGGGGAGTTGGAACTAGATGGTCTTTAAGGTCCCTTCCAACCTGAACCATTTCATGAATGCTATGAATCTATGAATGTGTATTCACTGGGAATCACCTGGGGAATCCTTTTAACCAGGCATCAGTTTATCTAATCTCCTGAAAGGAGCTATTGGTTCCACAGAATTGATTCTTGTGATTTTTTTTTTTCTCCACCAAACCCCACCTGACTCTATTTAAATCACTAATTTCCCTTGTGAAAGAAGCTGAATCTGGGAGACAGAGTGAGAACTGCAGAACAAAAATCATATCACCCTCTCCAGGGGGTGTTAGTGTAATTTCCTGCCTTGAAATCCAGGAAAGAGGAAAGCTAAATCGATTACAGCAAATGACAGTGATGCCCATGGAAACAGCAAAGCAGAAACCAACCAGAAGAAAACAAGCATGATGCTACGTGAATGAGACCTCCTCTGATACTCTGATGCTCCACCCTATTCTTAGTTTGGAAGTCAGTGCTGTCTTAGCATAGAGCCAGTGTCCAGTGTCCTCTCTACTTGCCGCAGGCTCTCGACCTGTGCAGGTGGATGACTGGATGAAGGGTCATCAAGCAGTGCTGAGGTACAATGCTACAACCATCTATGCTGTAGAGGGCTGCATCCACCAAGCAGCTGTGCAATGGTAAAGTGCAACCTCTTTAACATGCAGCACACCTGGTTCCAATGCAGGCAGCTACCTCGTGTTTAATTAGGAAAGATGAAGGCAACCTGGTTGTTCTTCCAATCATGAACACTGTGGGGCAGAACAAGAGGCAGCGAGGTGTTCGCACAGAGATGCTGCTCAAGGAAGCTGAAGCGAGAGATGTTTTGGTACTAATGTGGGGACTTAACAGTTGATTGTTTTCCTTTTGGGGTTAAGAAGAGCTAAGTGAGCCAGTACAGAACATATGCTTCGCAGAAGCCTGAACAAGAACAGAAGTGACGTGCATCCTCAGTGCTCTTCTGCATGTTCAGAAGACACCTCATCTCAGCCAGAGGAAGCTCCTGTCTGCTGGTAGAGCACTACGGATTGCTCGGATCTCATTTTTCCGCTCTAGTGTTTTGCCTCCAGCCAAAGGCAGATGTGAGTTTAATTCAGACTGTGCAATTTCATGTTATGCACACCACACACTGCTGCTTTCTGCGGCTGCCCTGCTACATCCCAAGCATCGTAATACTGTTAACGTTCACAAATGGCTTCTCAAATAAATTGGGGTGCTTCTCCTTGTGGTAGGGATGCAATTGTAACAAGGTGCTGGCATGGTCCTGTTGGTGCGTGTGATGGTGGGAAGAACCATGCCTCTCAGTGAAATGGTTTGGGATAACAGAAGTCAGGCTGCATTTCCAGGCACAAATAGGGAATAAAATGGTCAGGGATTTATTTTGCTGGTTACCACACAGACCGGTAGGAAAAAACCTGCAATCTGCAGCAGCAACCCAGAGTCTTCTCAGAGAATAACAAAGAGAAATTAGCTTCCTTTTGCAGATTCCCTCAAAAAATATTCCAGCCCATGGGAAAGAGACTGTGAACATCCTGTACCCCTGAGGACCTGTTGCTCTCCGTTTTCTCCACTCATCAATGCCCCAAATTAGCTCTATCAGGCAATAATGTCACAGACCCAGAAGGTGGTGCTGTTAGTTTCAGCTTTCCCCTCATCTGTTCCATTAAGGTTTTAGCAGGAAATGGGTCAAAAAAAAAGAGGGAGAGCTAGATTGTGACAGGTTTGGTGTGTGTGCAAGTCCTTTGGAGTCAGGGACAAAGGAACCTGTCTGTACAGAGCAGATTTGCACAGATGCCTTGGGTTCCCCTGGCTGGAGATGGGACCGCTTCGTGAATCTAGTAATAACCTGCTGCGACGGTAATTTCTGCCTCTGAGCTGTTTAGCTGGACAAACACGTAATTTGGATGGTAATTTCTGCACTCCTGAATGTATAGACATCTGGCATTTCCCAGGTACAGAACCTGCTCTACAGCCAGCGCTTGGCTGGGCTCCAGCGGGATTAGTTCTGCACTTTCTCTCACTCCTCCCCGTGTGTGGCTGTCTTAATATCAAAAGGACAGAGAGTGTGAGGAAGAAATGAGCAACTCCCTGCCCTGTCCCTGAAAAAGACCATAAACAAATCAACAACAGCAATCCAATCTCAAATGCCACTCTTTTCCTCAAGGAGCTTTTGCAGAAGGCTGCTGGTGCTTAGCTCCGAGAAGGAAAATTGGTGGGTTAGAGCAAACATCCCAAACATGCAGAAGCATATCGAGGAGGAATATTTTTGGCAGCTGCACGGAGTGGAGCGGGCGCTGTGACAGTGGAATTAAAAAGGACTGCATTTAAAAACAAACAAGGAAACGATCAAAACTAAATGGCCGTCAGCTTTGCTCCCAGGAGAAAACAGATTCCTTTCTCTTGTGTTTTTTAAATCATTTTTTTTCGTTTTTCTTCCTTTTTTTTCACTAGGAAAAAAAATACCTGAAGAAACAACAGGCTGTGGTAGCGCTGCTTGAAAAATAAAGCAAGCAAACTAAACTCCAGTAGTTTGTAGGATGCAGTTAACGAAGCCTGGTTTGCACTGCCTAGTGTTTCTCAGCTGATCAACTGTTTAAGTACAGAGAGTTTCTCCTCTGTACCTCAATCACTTAAAGTAGAATTTGAAGGGGAGATGCAGGCTGCCATGTTTGACTGTGAATTTATTAGGTGAAAGGTTTTAGAAAACTTTCTTGTTACATTCCTCTCCCCCTCTACTCTGCACTGGTGAGACTGCATCTGGAGTACTGTGTCCAGTTCTGGGCCCCTCAGTTCAGGAAGGACACAGAGCTGCTGGAGGATGTCCAGCATAGAGCAACGAAGGTGATGAAGGAAGCAGAGAAGCTCCCTGATGAGGAAAGGCTGAGGGAGCTTAGAGGAGGCTGAGGGGGGACCTCATTCATGTCTATAAATAGGTGAGGGGTCAGTGTCAGGAGGATGGAGCCAGGCTCTTCTCAAGGTCATCTGGTGATAGGACAAGGGGCGCTGGGTGCCAGCTGGAACAGAGGAGGTTCCCTATCAATATCAGCAGGAACTTCTTCCCAGAAGTTCTGAGAAGTTCAGGGAGGGTCCCAGAGCACTGGCACCTGCTGCCCAGGGGGGTTGTGGAGTCTCCTTCTCTGGAGATGTCCCAGACCTCCCTGGCTGTGTTCCTGTGTGACTTGGTCTGGGTGATCCTGCTGTGGCAGGGGGATTGGACTGGATGATCTTTCGAGGTCCCTTCCAATCCCTAATGATTCTCTGAACGTGTAAGCCTTTGAACCAGCTGCTCTGGGAGGGGGTTGAATCATCAGCCCTGGATGTGTTTAAAAGTCATGGAGATCTGGAGCTTAGGGATGTGGTTTAGCAGTGGGCTTGGGACAGTTGTCTTAAGGGTTGGATTCAGTGACCTTAAAGGTCTTTTCCAATCTAAATAGTTGTATGATTACCTGAAATGCTATTGCTGAGATGAGATTGAAGTCATACTTCGCCTGTGAATTGGGGTCACATGTGCCCGGGTACACTTAAAGACCTCTGTTTAAACAGCACAAAGGTTTGAAGTGAAGTGTTCAAGAAAGTTGGGGAAATTTTCTCTATCTTCATGCTCATTTAGCACTTGTAAGTGAAATCTTTTCTTTCCTAATGCCACATCTTATTCTGTGGTCCTCCTGATGAGAGAATTTAAGCACTTATGCATAATTCTCCCTCCATGAAGTTTCAATCAAGCTGCTTTCGGTAAATCCTTAGAGATTCTTAAATTTAACTCAATCTGCATCCTCTGTGTAAAATCTCTTCCTTCAGCAGCTGCTGTGGTAATGGACCCTCTTCAGGGACACCTTGAGACAGCAGCATCCTCAGAAAAGTGAGGTTGGCTTAAATGATATCTTTTGATCTCCTGAGTAGCAGCACAGTGATAACCAGGATGGAAATGTCAATGTTCCCAGCCTAATCCCATGGAGAGCAGTCACTGCAGCCCCAGAGATGGGACTAGATGGTTTTGGAAGAGTTTTGTCCGTTGCTGTCAGTGACAATCATCCTTGCAGTGAAATCTGGTCCTGTCCGGGGAATTTCACCCAGAAGCACGCACACAAACATATACAGGAGAAAATACAGGAAGAAAAAACCTATATATCAACTAACATAACTTCATCAAATTAATATAGGTACATTCAGAGGCAGTGGGAATAGGGAAATATTCACTATAATTGCTTTTCACTACAGATTCATTTCAGGAAGTTGAAGAGATTGAAATAAACTGCTCTTGTAAAGAGGCTGTTCACCGGGAGTGAAAGAGGTAATTTAGTAGTTCAAGGAGCTGTCTCATCACTACCTGTTCTGTCTTTCTGCGTTTATTTATTTATTTTGTGACTATGGCAAATGCAGTGAAAACTCCCAGAACAATCCCAAAGCTCATTTTTCATTTGCTGGAGAATAAGCATGAAAAACCTCTGTGTTTACTAGATATATGCCATTGCTCCAGGAGAAATTAAACGATACCCTCTCTTGAAGACAAAGGAAATACCCATTATCTATCAGGGAGGGTACCAGAGCACTGGCACAGGCTGTCCAGAGGGGCTGTGGAGTCTCCAGAGAAGGAGACCAGACCCGCCTGGCTGTGTTCCTGAGTGACTTGCTCTGGGTGATCCTGCTGTGGCAGGGGGATTGGACTGGATGATCTTTTGAGGTCCTTTCCAATCCCGAAGGACTCTATGATTCTATGATATTTGGACAGCTAAATCCAGCTGCTATCGCTGGCGTTTGGCCATATTTTGAGAATGTCACAGAACCGCATGTATGATGTGAAAGGGGCACAAGAAAAAGGAGAGCCACCCTAGGGATGTGATTCAGTCCTTACTGACAGCCTTCAGATGAGGAAGAGGAACACAGTTGTGGTAACAAAGACCAAGCAGTGCTGATGGTCCAATGGCTTCTATTGCTTCACTAATGCAGGGTGAAGAGTGTTTTGTACGGGGCCATGGGTCACCCAGGCCCTGGGTATAAAGGGGTTACTTTTAGGGAGCATTTTGCTGCTTCCAAAGACAGGTCTGTAGCTTCTCTTGCTGCTGTCCTGTAGCATTCAGACTATTTTCTGGTAAATAAAATGTTTGCCGTGCAGTTGCAACAAAATCAATTTGTAAACTGCATTTTCTTTTAAGATAAATAAATCCCTAGGAATTACTGGGAAAGCTGGAGGCCTGGCATATTTCTGAGCTCTTAGGCCCATGAGCAGAATTCTGCTCTTATTTACAGTACCACAGTCCAGAGTAACCAAATCAGCATTCAGTCTGCTGTCACCTAAACCCTACCAATAAGACAGCGGAGTTATGGGCTATTATTATGTGCTCAGTTAGAGCGATTATGTATGGGACTGATTTCAGTTTACAAGCCAAGGGTAGGTTTTATTTATTTGCTTGTAAAGCTTATAGTACATTTAAGCCGTGGTATAAAGAACAAGCACTACCAAGCCTCACAGTAAAAGAACACAGTGCAAAATTAAATTGATATGATTGCTGCAGCATTGGCTTGTTCCTAAGTCGAGAAATATGGTCACAGATTAAAAAATAGGAAAAGAAAATAGATAAAGTGAAAGTCAATAGTGAAATGGACTCCAGGCCCTTAGAGTACTTGTTTATACAGCCACGCACGTGACTATTAAAGGAGGATGCCAAAAGCACAGTGCTAGGATGTGGCAGTTTATCTGCCTGGCAAACAGCTGCAAGCTCTGTTCAGACTCCTTGGTACACATGGATTTCTGTGACTGAATCAGGAGCAAACAAAAGCCATCGGGAGCACAAGCATTAGCTCCAAAGGGAAAGCGAAGGGATGCTTTTGGAGCAACAATAAAAGACCATTTGTGTAGTCAAACAAGTCCTCAGCAAAAAAAATGAAGGAAGAAAAGGAAGCGAGGAAGTGATCTGAAGTGCTGGGAGATACATAGATTAAAGGGAAAAATATGCAAGCCATGTCCTGTTAACTTCAGCAGAGTTTACTAGCCCCTCAGGAGAATGGATTGAATTTCTAAGGTGCTTCAGTGACAGTGGGAGCCACACTCTGAGACATGAAACCTCAGAGTTAGTTACACAACTGTACATATCCTGAATGGTGGTAAAACCCAACCAAAATCCCAGGAACAAAGTCCAAACACCCCAGCTAATGACTATAGCAGTGAATTATCCATTCTAGACTCCACCTCTGAACCATTTCTCACAATCTGCTATGCATTTTCAGTTGATTCTGCTTTTCCACCTACTTTAGCCATGTTGGACATTTCCACAGGTGAGTCCTCTTTATTGTTGTCACTTTCCCTAGTGAAGAAACCTCTTTGTTTCTAGAATGTTATGGTTCCCATCTATTTCTTGTGGAGTAGTTGGGCTTAGACTAGTTCTAACTCTTTGATTTTGACCATGAAGCTAGCAGTAATTGGTATGCTCTGTGAATCACAGTTCATTCAGACTTCCATTTATTTATATCCAGCTGGAAAACAACTTATTCATTCCTACTACTTCAATACAGGTTACTTGAAATAGCATGTATTGCTTCCATTAGTGAATACACATTTAACATAGAAAAAAAAGCCCTACACTCTCCTCACGCTTTTTCATACAAACAAAAATAGACAGTGAGATTTAATTCCAGCATGAAATCTGTTCAAATTTTTCGTGTAAGGTGTTAGTAGAGCCCATTCTTTCTCAGGAACAGACTTTCCTAGTCTTATTCCCAGTGATTCTCAGAAAAATCCATCAGAGGTCATGGGTGTGACTTCACTGCCAAGGTAAGTAGAGCTTCGACTTATACTAAAAGCTTAAACAGAAGCCTGCCAACAGCAAGGTTTTCCAGTTAAAGTGGGAAGTCTTTGGGGCATTTGCTGTCTGAAACCTGAATGCTATTCTGCCATGCACAGTACGAAAGGCAATCTAATTCACAGTGTAGAAAGACAGTAATCAGCTAAACCAGATGAAATATCTCTAAAAGCTTTCTGTTGTTCCCCTAGAGACAAATGTTCTTAGCATATCCTCAGAAACCACCTATCATTCTGTATATACCAATTCCACACTGAAATCCCTTTTCATGTCACCCTTGCTGGAATTCTGCTGCACTGCCAGATGATAGGTTTGACGGCACACTTGTCCTGTGTTACCAGAGGCAAATACAAACCATGCTAGCGGTGGGCTCTTAATGCCACTCAGGAAGCCCTCAAGTCAACAGACTGTCCTCTGCGCTGCACCTCAGCTGTTATTTGAGGTGATCACAGGTGTCCTGATGATATCACCAAGAACTCAATGGGAAACTTGGGACCTTCTGGAATGGCACCATTTTCAGGACTCTGACTGAACCAGTAAGCATGGCCTCTAAAAGGAGAGGTTTTGAGCTGTGTAACAGCTACAAATTGCTGCTGGCACTCCTGCCTTTAGTTCCTTTTGGCAGTTTGGTTCTTTTCTTGGTGTCTTTATCAGGCAACCTTGTCCTCATACTAACAGTAGGGAATGTGCAAGCAGAGATAGCAGAGGAGCAGGTACATGTCCAGAAATACATGCAGGACTCCATAAGTGATGACAGGGGTAAAGAACTAGTGCATTGATGACTTTGTCATGTCATCAGAAGAGCTGAACTTTTAAGGTCTCTCAATGCTTTGGACTTGGAGGCAGAGAATTCTGGAAGAGATGGCAGGTATTTCCAGCCCAAACACCTGTCAAGCAGGATCAGCTCTGGATTCAGACTGTCTATCCTTTCCATAACTCCTGTGTAGGCACTGGGGACTGCTGTTGGGTCCCCTTGAATCCACCCTTTCTCCAAGCTCATCAGCATCTCATAGAGCTCCAGTTCCTTGAACTCCCCTGAGTCTGTCCAATTTCTTTATTGTACTGGTGCCTGAGCTGTTTGCAGAGCTCCAAAGGGAATGTTGACTTCCCTTGATCTACTGGCAGTGTTTTTATTGATACAGCCCAGTAAACTGCTAGTCCTTATTGCTGCCAGAGTGCACTGCTGGCTGATGTTTAACTGCTCTCCAGTAGCACTCAGAGGCATTTTTCAGAACACATTGTGCCCAGGCAGTCAGACCTCAGCTTTCACATTTGTTCCCACATTATCTTGTTTATTAATGACTCAATTATTTTTCATCAAATTATTTTATTCTTCAACTCCTAGGTGTGTGAACTCTTGGGAAACAGAGAGAGATGAGAAGTTAACCTATGAATAAAATCTCACATGTCTAGACTTGCTTCACAAATTGTTAGGGACTGGAAGGGACCTCGAAAGATCCTCCAGTCCCCCTGCCACAGCAGGATCCCCTAGATCCAGTTGCACAGGAACACATCCCAGGGATGGGGACTCCACCACTGCACTGGGCAGTCCATTCCAATGTTTAACTGGCTTCAGATCAACTTTTAGTTTCTTAATGCTTTCAGCAAACACTGTCTCTTGCAGCCCAGCAGCAAAGCCTGTCCTTGCCACAAGGACTCTCCCACAGTTAGTCCTACACTAGAAAGAAACTATTCTGGTGAGTATGACTTGCATTATAACTAATCATGTGTGTGCAGATCCTGAGCAGTATGCTCAGTCCTAGGGAAGTGGAAGGAGCTCGCTAAGCACAGGCAGGATCTGTGTAATGTTTCTGGAGAGGAAAAAACACATGAAAATAAAACCTGTAGATAACTGAGATGCAATTCAGTCAGAGATTCAGACAGATGTTGGTGTCTACACTAGACAGATTTTTGAACATTTCTATTAGTGCCTGAGAATACAAATCCTGCTGCTAATCGTGTAGACGCTATGCAGACTGACATCATGGTAATGTGAATGAAGTTGGAACATTTATTAAGCTCTTGATTTCCTGACAGGTGGGATTTCTTCAGACACCATGTGTTTTAATACACCAGGCTGAAAGGTCTGTGTCGAGGAACAAGAAATATGTACAGTTGTTAACACTGGAAGAGTAATCGAGTCTGCAAAGGAGCGATGTGTAGTGAGCTCCCAGTGCAGTGCTGCAGGGCAAGAGCACTAAAACAGCTCTTGGATGTACACTCCAGAGCAGGGAGAGCAGCAGGAAGGATGGGATTTTTATGTCTGTGTGCTGGGTTGGTTGACTGAATGCAGACTGCAGTCCTGAATGTAGCGCTACTGTTTGCTCCTCTTCTTCATCCAGAAACTTGAGTTAGAAATGCCTTGTCCCTCCTAAACCAAGAGAGAAAAAATATTGTATGAGCATAGTATGTGCTGTAATAAGTTTGTATGTGCTACAACAAGGCAAAGTCTACGTGATAATCTTCCTTCATCAAGTGGTTTTCTTCTTCATTCTTCCCAACCAGTAATCTCCAGCGATGCACAAATTCAGTGCAGCCCACAAGGGATTCTTCCTCCTTGTCAAGCCCTTTGCAGTGGGGTCTAGCACAGCCCATATTCCTCCTTTATTTGTCTTACAGACCTCTCCAGGCTCTCCATCATTTCTCCTCTGTTCAGCTCCTCTCTAGCTGCTCCAAGGAAAAACCATTTCCCTCCTTCCATCACTTTCAGCACAGGTACAACAGGGACCCCAGCAGCATTCTGACCATCTAGGTACTCCTTTTCCAACAATCATGACTGGACACGTAGTGTTGACTCTATCAATTCATTTAGGAACAAATGAATTAGAAAAATCTAAGTTCTGTTGTGTTCTGTGTTCTTCCTAGGTACTGGACTGCAAATAGGTTGGAAGGTGATATTATTTGTCTATAGATAAGGGTTTGCTTCTGGTTTTGGGCTCAGTGAGCACTTGTTCAGGACACCTTGTCTACAAGCATATAAAGTCAATGTAAAGAAGACAGGGACAAGCTGTTAGCAGTGAGAGTGTGCAGTCATACCATTTTCTTTTCAAGTTTAATTTCAATTCTGTACACATGACTATTTTTGTTCTTCTCTCTCTGGCACCCATACTGCAACAACCAATGTTCTACTTAAGGAAATTATTCAGCAGGTATTAATGTCTCTTCATACAACTGCATATCCATTTTCTGTGGGGGGTTTTGCAATTGCAAATTGAAAACCAGTATGAAAGCGTTACCACTGCAATCACAGTTAAGTCTTCTAAGTTCATCAAGTGAGAGAGAGGGAAAAAAAATGAAAGAATTGAGTCACAGTGATAGAAATCCGAGTGCTCAAAGAGCTGGAGGTGAAATGGGGTGGGATGTTGTGTGTCTGAGTGGGGAGTCAAACTGGTGCTGTATTAAAGCCATTTGCCTTTGTTGCATACATGGCACAAGGTGATAGAAACAGGAGAGAAGCATTAGCTGTAGTTCTTCCAGCAGGAGTAAACTTCTTTCACTGTGTCTTTGGACTTCTTTCATTGCAGATTTCTTTTTCAAGAGTAACATGCTTCACCTTCAATATGAGTAATAATGGAACTAGAACATGCAGCTGGAAACACCCTTAAAGGAGGGGTCTGGTGTGCTTCCTGTGAGAGCAGACAGTACCACACACCAAGTGAAGCCTTTCCTTGCTATCAAGGTGTCGAATTTGAGTATGAATCATAGAATCATTAGGGATGGGAAGGGACCTTGAAAGATCATCCAGTCCAATCCCCCTGCCACAGCAGGATCACCCAGACCAAGTTGCACAGGAACACAGTCAGGTGGGTCTTAAACATCTCCAGTGAAGGAGACTCCACAACCCCTCTGGGCAGCCTGTGCCAGTGCTCTGGTACCCTCCCTGCAAAAAAGTTCCTGCTAATATTTAGATGGAACCTCCTCTGTTCCAGCTGGCACCCAGTGCCCCTTGTCCTAGCACCAGATGACCTTTAGAAGAGCCTGGCTCCATCCTCCTGGCACCCTCCCCCCACACAGATTTAGAGACATGAATGAGGTCCCCCCTCAGCCTCCTCTTCTCCAAGCTCGAGACCCAGCTCCCTCAGCCTTTCCTCATAAGGGAGGTGCTCTACTTCCTTTCTACATAACTTACTTCTTCCAAACAGCTTGAGACAGAAGTTCTTTTGTACTAATGAGTGATAGAAACCTCTCAATATGGGGATTTTCCAGACTTTTACAGTCTTAGTGGGTATTTAAAATTTATTTATTATTTATTTATTAACCAGAACTTCCATTAAGAATCAAAACACAGCTTCCAGCTGCACATTAACCTGTTTAATTTCCTCAGTGGAAGTCAGGCTACATCAAAAAAGAATTAGAGGTAGTCAAAGAGAAAATTCCCAGCCATTCATCTAAATGTTTCTAATTTTAAAGCCTAGCTTGACCATTTAAATGCTAGCAGACTGCAGCCAATTTGTTCGTGTAAAAGGCACCTTTGGTTTTGGTGACTGAAAATGAATGATGGAACAATTACTCTCCTAGACTACAAAACACTTATTTATATACCAAGCCCAAAGTACATTAGCACTAATGACTAGGTAATTAATTGCTACCAAGACAAAGTATCGTGAGAGGTCCACGTTGAGAGATGTCATTATTGAATACTGCAGCTTTTTTCCTAATTTTAGGATTATTGTATGACCTGCTAATAGTAATAGTAGCTTTCATTTATAAGCAAAGCACTTACAAGTCTGTTAGATAGAGTTATAACTCTTTGGGCAGAAGCATCTTCCCGTATCCCAACAGGCCTGGTTATCCACAGAACTTGAGATACTGTTGCTGTTATCAGTTCGCTGGTTCCTTAACACAAGTGACAGACATCTGCACATTAGAGATAAGGCCTCTGGGATCAGCTGCCTGGGGTGAGCTGTGGCAAAAATTGTTTCTCAGCCTCTCTGAAAATCAAATGAAGGAAAGAATCTTGCACTGAAGAATGGAGACGTTAAGTGAGGATCATATTGCCTTCTGTATTTCACAGAAGCTGAAATTACTTAGTACAGCTACAAGTTAGTGAAGTACATTGTTTGGGGGTGGTGATGGAGAATTTCCTTACAGCAGTGCTCCACAGGTCTCTAGTATGTGCATCTAATGCAGAGGAATGTAGGTAAGCATGCAGACAGAAGGACATTGGTGTGTGCAGCCTGGAACTAACTGGTGAGAAAACCACTACGGTGGCAAACAGGGGAAGCCCTGAAGAGTTCTGCAGTTTGGTTAATTAGACTAAACTGGCAGGAGGAATATCAGAGCACAACTTGTGTTGGCATATCCATATGCAGGATAAGTGTGTAGTGAAAGCTGGCTTTGTTTCACCAAGTCCCAGCCCTGTGTTAGCAGTTTACCCACTATGTCATAGAGGAACTAATTTTGGTCTACGGTAAAGGAAATGAAATGAAGCTCTTTGTTGTCACTGCCTGTCTGTCTCAAGAAGCAATTTGCTGTGACTATTAAGGTATCTCAGGAAACCCAATGAACATCCTGCCCAGCGCTCAGTTCTATTCTTTATTAATAAAAACAAGAAGTGACTTTGCTGAACTCTGCTCTGCTTTTTATTAATTACTATTATTTACTGTTTGGCACAATACATAATAGGGACAAAAGCACTTACTTTGCTTAAATGAGTTCAGTATTGCATTATCTTGTGTGATGAGAAAGAAAGCAGCACATTGAAAATATGTAATTAACTTGTACTATGAATGATGTGGTGGAAAACAAAGGCCAGTGTAGAGCTAAAGTGGTGGATGCAAAACAATGTGTTTTCATGCACAGCATTCTGGAAGTGTCCATTATTCCCACCAGTTATTGTGTTTCCTGAGTCATGGTGTTATTTGGAAAATCATTTTAACCAAAACAAAAACACAGCCTAAATCATATGCTCCTGCTCAGGAAAGAATTGTCAGTACAAAGGCAACCAGAGCTACACCCGCTGCCCTTCTTTGTTCTAGCCATGTAAAGAGCACTGCATGTCAGTAAGCCTGGTCTAGCAAATAGCCCATTTGCAGCCTAACTGCCCGACAATCCCAGGAGCAACTTCGGAGCAATCAACACAAATGTGCTGGCTGCATCCCATCGCTTTACTTGAGTCCAGTCAGTTTGTGCTAGCAGTGTCACTCTCTGCATTGCAGCAGGGCAGACAAAACGTGATGGTTTATGTCATGCCAAGGGCCTGAAAGAAACTTTTCCCTGGAAACACTGGTGAGTTTGTCTTTTCTTTAAATATCTCACACAAAGCTTTGTCCCTATATATAGCAATTTTTCTTTGGAGGTTTCCCTGGACAATTGTCAGTTCTGCCTGTGAAGGAATCACTTCAATCATTCTTAATAACCACTAACCACATCTGGGATGGAGAGTGAGAGAGAGCAGGTAGGACGAGCCCTGAAGTCAGAGAGGGAGTTCTGGTATGAGAACACACAGCCTGGAACAAATAGGGCTGTTTTCTAATCCAAAGAGACTACTCAGTTTGTACACCACCCTGGAATGGGAATCAGTTATATCTACAGCCAAAATACTTGCAAACTTAAGCTTGTAATTTCTAGGCTTCAACCAAATATACTATATATATATATTTAAATAATTAAAAAACCCTGAGTGCATTCAGGTTAGAGCACTGTGGAGAGCATTTTCAAACCCTAAGCATTTAAATGGTGCCACTTAAAACTAAGCTTAGTTTTCTAAACAGTCTAGTACTACTGGAGATGCCCTGGGGTATCAAAGACATCTGCATGTGCCTCACAAATATGACACTATAAATATCTCAAAAATCACTGAGTATCTATGCTTGAGCTATTGAGCCTCTGTATGGACCACCAGAGGTCCAGAAAGAAATCAGCTTTGTCTGGTTTCAGCTAATGTATTTAGTTGTCTAGTGTGTTTCTCATTGTATGATGTTAGACATTCCAGGTTTAGTCATTTCATCTTGTCACAGGCAGTGGAGGCGTGGAGAAATCTAACCGGGTATTGCATCTATCAGGCAATCCATCACAAAATGACAATGTAGTCGGAAACTTGTTTCTGTCCTAGATGTACAGAGAACCTGTGCTCGTTGCAGAATAACTCAAAATGGTTTTGTGAGCACTGTCACATCTTCAATACCTCATTATCTGCCTTTACCAATAGCATGAAGAGAGAGACTCTTATCTGGAGATTCATATAGAAGTTAGTGCTAATTCCACTTTACTGTCAGTTTCTCTAACTGACCTTTCAGGAAATATAAGCAACCAGCTCAGATGTAAAAACTTGTATTGCAGAGATCTTCATGTGGTTAGATGAGTCCTGCCTTCTGCAGGATGGTAATTAGTGGGACAGAAGTCTCACACCTTGAAATATCTTGAATAGAAAGCATCTTTCTTCTGTGTGTACACATCACATCACAAAATAATTATCTACTTATCTACCTATCTATCTACCTGCCATCTCTCCATCTATGTATCTACGTAAATATTTGTGTATTGAGTGAGAACTCATCCATCATTCCAAAGTTAAATGGAAACAGCAAATATTTTATAGAATAGAATGGAACAAACCAAACCAAACCAAACCAAAAGAGAATAGAATAGAATAGAATAGAATAGAATAGAATAGAATAGAATAGAATAGAATAGAAGTAGAATCATAGAATCATTTGGGATTGAAAGGGAATTGAAAATCACCCAGTCCAATCCCCCTGCCACAGCAGGATCACCTAGACCAAGTCACACAGGAACACAGCCAGGAGGGTCTGGAACATCTCCAGAGAAGGAGACTCCACAGCCCCCTGGGCAGCCTGTTCCAGTGCTCCATTACCGTCCCTGGGAACCATATTTATATGCAAAAATAACAGTAAGGTTGTGGCCCCTCTTACTTCTCCTCTAGAAGCCATAGAAAGAAATAATGTCACCCCACAAACCTGACAAGCCTAAGCTGCATCTCATGCGATGTGCCTGCAGGTTGTGTATACAGGTTACACATGAGCCAGCACGTTTGTGTAGTCTTCTTTGGAAATACTCAAAAGTTGTCTAGAAACAGTCTTGGTACCTGTCTCTAAGTGCACCTGGCTGCAGCAGGGTGGCTGGACACAGTAACCTCCAAATGTCATTTCCAAGCTCAACCTTCCTGTGATTCTGTGAAAATTCACTTCACAGATCAAGGAAAATTTCAAGTTGGATAAACTCCTTCCCTCCTCACTCCTCTTCTGCACAATCCTATTTTCTCCTCTTAGATGAAGTGTCTTTTTCTCGTGCCAATGATGAGTACGTATAATATTACCAGTTTCATAAGGTTTCCCAAAAGCATTAAAAAGCAGTCAGAAAATATTCTTCAGATGCTGACAGGAATCTCCAGAGAGTATGCGACCCAAAAGACCCACATCAAAAAGAAAGCAAAAAGCTAAACCATGTCTGTCTAATTACTGAGAAACTCCCTGGAGCTATCGACACATGAAGTCTACATGACAGTGAGAGCTGGAGATGTTCAAAATGAGAAGCAGCTACTTTATTAGGTCACAAGAGCTGCAGAAGAGGAAATCAGAGTAATAAATCTCCTTCATACTTCCCTCTTTTGCAAAAATAACAGTAAGGTTGTGGCCGCTGCATCTGCTGTGAAGACACTTAGGATGGAGCAGAGATAACCCTGCACAAGTTTCTTTCCAATTCTTAACAACATATTTTTTGCTTCTGAGACCAGAGGTTCTTGGTATAACACGACAGTTACTATGCTATTATGAATAAAATCCAAGCTCCAAAAGGGGCAGGGTGAGTCCTTCCCGTCCTATTATTGTTCCATGGAAGACACTAGTTTGATAAATAGAGGCAGTTCTATGCTAGGTTTCAAGAAACATTGGAACTTTCACACTGAACCCAATCAAAAGTACCCTCTCAGGAGACAAGAAAAATTCCCTGAACCAAAAATCCAGTCCAAAACTAAACAAAACAGACTTCCCCAGAACTAAACAGATTTCCACCCTGTTCCAGATTTGTTCATAGGGTTTTTTTTTGTAACAGAGAGTAAAGTAGAGAAAAGTAAAGAGGAGAAATTCTGACCCAGGTACTGCTGGTCATCCCCACTAGCAGCATGTGCCTTGCTCTGAGCACAGAGGCTGGGTGTTTGGGATCATGTTTGCTCAGTCTTTCCTTCCAAAATAATCTTGGTTTGACAATCTTTGCAGGCAACAACCAACAGGTAGGAAGCAGCAGGTTCATTCAGGAAAAAGGTCCCTCACTTTTTGCTAGAATTCACTGAAACAATCCCAATCTCTTCCTCCTCCTCAACCTGGGCCACCTGTGGCCCTCTCTCAAACCTGTTCCAGAGTACAGCAGATCCAGTTTTGAAAACGGATGCTGGAAACAAGTGCTCCTCACTTTGAACAACTGTGTCCCCCTTCTACTGGATGCCCCTCTGTCATTGCGTACAAGGCATTTCCTGTTGCCTCCAAAGCTCTCTGGAGTGTGTCTACACCTATATGTCACCATTCACAGGGTACTGTAAGGACTCTGGTAGCTTATAGAATCAGAATCATTAGGGATTGGAAAGGACCTCAAAAGATCATCCAGTCCAATCCCCCTTCCACAGCAGGAGCACCCAGACCAAGACGCACAGGAACACATCCAGGTGGGTCTGGAATGTCTCCAGAGAAGGAGACTCCAAAAACCCCCCTGGGCAGCCTGTTCTGTTACTCTCACTGGGAAGAAGTTCCTTCTGGTATTTACATGGAACCTCCTCTGTTGCAGCTGGCACCCAGTGCCCCTTGTCCTAGCACCAGATGACCTTGAGAAGAGCCTGGCTCCATCCTCCTGACACCCACCCCTCACATATTTATAGACATGAATGAGGTCCCCCCTCAGCCTCCTCTTCTCCAAGCTCAAGAGACCCAGCTCCCTCAGCCTTTCCTCATAAAGAAGGTGCTCTACTTCCTTCATCATAATGTACTGTCTCCTTCATTTATCACTTCTGTTTGCACAGAAGCAATCAAGTGCTTTCCCCATTCTCTGGCCCAGCCAGTGAGATAAATCTCAGCAAACCCAACCAACACAGTTTGTTTAGGGGGCTATTTGAAGTGAAGCAGGCACTGCTCAGATAACCCATTTCTTTCCAGCACATACAGAGGGCAGCGCAAAGCTTTAACGAGTGGCAGAAAACACAGAAAAATGCATCTGGATTTCTTTTGCTTGTTATGGCCTTAACCACTGCCTTGGGGAAAACACAGAAGGCTGTGCTCAGGATTTAAAGGTCGGGGCTGAAAATGTGTACATAGAAGTGCACATGTAATGCCCGGCCTTCCTTGGTGTCACTTGGCAAATACTTAGTGTTGACAACATTGAAAGAGGTTTTCAGCATCAGGTTCTCCAAAAAATGATGATTGGTCTTCAGACTGGAGGTTTGTATTGTCATCAGCAGAGTAAAATTAAAGTCTGAATAGCCTCTCCTTCTTCCTCATAAAATCATATATTATCTATATAGACATCAACAACGCAGGTAGTTCATTCGCCTCCCCTTTCCATTAATAAACACTTGAAATGATACAGTCTCAGAACACTGAACACGAAGAAAATGATTGCCTGTCAATCCCTATGCATTTTTTTAATCTCTAGAGAAATACTCCCCTTTTATTTATAGAGGCAATCACAGAGAGAGAGCTTGAGAAAAAAGGCCTGGAATGGGTTGCCCAGGGAGGTGGTTGGCGCTCCATGAGGCTCTGCCCAGCCTGATCTAGGGTGGGGTGTCCCTGCCCATGGCAGGGGGGTTGGAACTGGAGGATTCTGTGGTCCCTTCCAAAACTGACTGTGTTTCTATAACTTCTTCCCAGGGAGGGTGACGGAGCACAGGAGGGGGCTGCTTCAGTGGGTTTGTGGAGTCTACCTCTCTGGAGACATTTGAAACCTGCCTGGACGTGCTCTGGGTGATCCTGCTGTGGCAGGGGAATTGGACTGGGTGATCTTTCAAGGCCCCTTCAGATCACTAATGATTCTATGATTCTAAGTTTGGGCTGCTTTGCATTCATTTCATCATCAGCAGGGCTCAAACTTGTTTACAGACTGCGTGTCAGTACTGTGCCCTGCTGGCACTGCATGCCTGGATGATTTGTTTTCTTCTTCATCTACTCGCACCTTTCCCACTCAGTAGCTGGGCAACAAAGCCAAAAAGCTGTACAGAAGCAGGATGGCGAAACAAGTTTTCCTGAATTAGGACTGAGTCATTATCCATGATTCTCTCAGTCTTAAGATGCCTTTTTCCGGACCAGCAGACTGGTATCTTCTTTCAAGAAAGCTTTGAGTATCTGATAGAACCCAGGTTCCAAGAGGACCTGACCTTGGCTCCTTCTGTAACCAGTGGAGGGCTGAATCCTCCAGAAGGATATCCTTTCCTTTGACTGTCCCCCTGGAGGGACTAAACTCTGTACTTGTGCTCTTAGGTTAAGTAAATACTAGCAAAAGGTAGATTGAAAGGGACATCTGCAGGTCTTTTGCCTGACTGCTCCATCAAAGTAAGGCTAACTCCAAAGTTATGTTGCAGATAACCTCATCCAGTCTGTTTCCAAAAATTTCCAGACATGGAGATACCACAACTTCTCAGAGCAACCTCAGATAAAAAGGATGCTTTAAAATTTGCAAACCTATTCTTGCTGAAACTGAATAAAATACAACAAAAAACCTTGGGAATCGCCTTTAAGAAGATCTAAAAAATGTGACTGAGCTAGACAGCTCCAAATACCCACTTCTGCATAAATCCCTTACCTGTGTCTACTAGAATAGCTCACCCGAGGTGCACCTGTACAACCGAACAGCTGGTGTTAAGAAGGCGAAGGATGAAAACTCAGGGAAAATGTCTACGTGTGCACAAGAATTTTCTAATTGCCTCTAAA
Organism: Upupa epops; assembly: GCA_013397515.1. NCBI lineage: Eukaryota > Metazoa > Chordata > Aves > Bucerotiformes > Upupidae > Upupa > Upupa epops. The sequence goes on from VZRI01008949.1 coordinate 62,912, forward strand.
AAGGAGAGCAACCAGGCTGGTGAAGGGGCTAGAGGGAAAATCTGGTGAGGAGAGGCTGAGGGAGCTGGGGTTGTTTACTGTGGAGAAGAGGAGACTCAGGGGGGTACCTTATCCCTCTCTGTAACTACCTGAAGGGAAGTTGTAGACAGGTGGGAGTAGGGCTCTTCACCCAGGCAGGTAGTGATAGGATGAGAAGGCAGGGCTGAATCTGCAGCAGGGGAGAGTTATGTTGGATGTTAGGAAACCTTTCCTCACAGAAAGGGTGGTTAGACATTAGAATGGACTGCCCAGGGCAGTGGTAGAGTCCCCATCCTTGGAGGTGTTTAAGGACAGACTGGATGTGCCCTTAGTGCCTTTATCTGGCTGATGTGGTGATGTCAGCTCATAGACTGGGCTGGATGAGCTCAGAGGTTTTCTCCAGCCTCAATAATTCTGTGATTCTGTTAGATGCAGGGGAACCCCCTCACAACAGATGATGCCATATATAGTCCAGTTGTGACCCAGGTAATGTTCTTTCCATCTAGGTTCTAGTCTTGAAAGTCACAATAATCCAAACATGCTTCACTTATCCATCTGAATCCTTTGCATTTAATGACTTGAATGCATGAGTCACTGCAGAAATACAGCTGGTGATGCTCTAGGATCTCTTAAGATTTGAATTAAATCCTCAGTAAATTCAAGCAGCACTAATTTATAATAGAAATCGTATTTCTGAGGAATAGTACATTGGAACAACAAAGAAATAAAGGTACTAGAATACCCAGGTCTACACAGATTGATTTCTCACATCACTGAGAGAGGTTGTCTCATAGGTGTGTCTGTATATTTGAAAATGTATTCTTCTATTTGTAAAATAGAATATTGGCAACTTTCTAAAGTGCTCTGAAAGGAAGGTTCGCGTGACGACTTGTATTTTTATATGGCTCCTGAGCAGTGAGCCTTAGCTTTTATTATTTACACTCGGGAGGACAGTTTTACGTGTGATTTCGAGCTAGAGACCTGCACTCGCAGACTGACAAAGGCGTCTGCATGCTAAAGACAGATTTGACTGAAGAACTGAGCAAATTGCATCATCTCTTCTTCTCTTTTGGATTTCAGTGTCAACAAATCAAAACTCAATTATTAATATGCTGAAAATTTTCCCTAAATTACTCCTTTAGCTATTTTTATGGCAATGCTGGCAGTGTTATTACTAAGTAGAAGAGGAGACAATGTTGAACTGTATTTTCCTGCGTTTACTATGAAACAAAGACAAAGGCTAGAAGTAAAAAAGAAGTAGAGCTTGTCTGTATAACTCTTCCAGTGATGTGCCTTTTATGCAACTGTTTCATAGTTTTCTACAGTAATGGTATCACTAAATGCCTTGAGATTATTTGTAAGAGAAAAGTGTTACCTTGAGATTAAGACATAAAGTAGTTAAGTGCAGTTTTAGGAACAGATAAGATTTCTCTGTAAAGAAGTTAATGTTGCAAAGAAAGCTTTGTTTATTCGAAAGGTTTTATGGTTGTGCTGTTTTCTTCTCTTAGCTTCTTAATTCTCACAAACCATACGGCTGTCCAGATGTTTAAAATAAAAAGCCCATTTGGGTATTATCAGAGATTACCAAGAGAAGATACACAGACATGATGTTTAGCTATGGAACATAAATTCTCAGAGTGAGTAGTACCCAGTAAACACCACCTCCCAGTTCTGATCAAACTGAACCCATCAATCATAAAAACTAGACAAAGGTCTCGTCATACGATTTACCTCTAGCCAGATGCCATCTGAAACTAATCTGCTAGTCAGGGTGATAATCCTTTCTTATTTTCCCTCTTTTAGTTTGTTCTCTTCATCTCACCAAGTTATTATTGGGAAATGCATTTATGAGGGGTGAATATGTTTCTATCCAAGATGTTCTTGTTGCTTATAATGCCTCAAGAATAGGGTTGCCTAACGTCTAAACACATACATTCTCCTTATTGCCTGAATCTTTCATCTCCTCTCCTCTGGGGTTGCCTAATATGCTCACCAAGCTATTATTGTTTTGCTGCGGATAGCTTGGCCCACTTGCCGAGTTTCATTTGCTGTCACACAGTCACAAATTACAGCATTTACTTCACACTACTCCATTCCAAAGCATCCGTTTGTGCTTGCTGAACTGGAGAGCACGATGATGGATCAAGGCGCATTTGCGCTAATCCATCGCAAGTTGATTCTCCAAAGAGTGCAGCACAGTAGTTGTCTGTGGCATTTCCTTTCCATTTTAATTTGCTTCCAGTAATTGTTTGCTGTCCCATGCTTTGTTTGAGTCACAGCAGTTTGCTCTCACTTTTCATCCTTGGCTTTAGACAGAGCATCATAAAAAAGCAAGTAAGAAAAAAAATGAAAGCAGATGGAAAAGCGATTCTTGTTTTCACCTTGTTTTTTACCTTCATAAACAAATCTTTAAAGCCAGACGTGTTTTCTGCAGGTGTAAATCACTCCAGCTCCTCTGTGCATGCCATTTATGCCAGCTGAAGCTGTAATACAGTCCTTCGAAAATGCCAGTGTTGTAGCTGTTGTCTAGACTTCAGTTTTGGCTGTAGACTCACACCTCCTCGAGGAATTAATTGCACTGTCTGTATTCGCTGACAAATTGCATCTTCTGCCTCGAATCCTTTCAAAAATATTTGCTCCTAAATGTATGGGAATTCAGCATTAGAGTGGGCATTACATTTCATGGAAATTGATTAGCATGTGTCCAAAGAACTATTCAGTTGGCAAATCCTGAAGGAACAGGTTAGCATTCATCTTTTTCTTGATATGCTTCATTAGAGCCGCAGAGCCTGGATTACAGACCACATCCTCACTACTGCAGCTCCTGTGTCTGCCCAGATCACCAGGAGAGTCCTCCCTTCTCGAAGAGCTCGTTTTTAATGCCAATTTAACATCAGGATTTTTCAATGAAATTCATCCATATAAGAAAATCGAAAAGCTTTATTTCCACATCATTCTTTTTTAAACCCCGAAGAACAACAAAAAACACAGTGGTCTAACCGACACTGGGATTTCAGTTTGACAAAACTGCTTCACTTTTCCTACTGTCACAACAAATGACACAGCATGACTATCTCTGCTGTGGAAATTTGAGCTTAGATTTCCTTAGCTTGCCGGTTCAAACTGCTGACATTCAGTTGCTGATGCCATGCTTTCTCGGTGCTTGATTTGCATTGGGGGTTAATTCCTCAAAGCAGGGCAGAGCCTCGCTTGCATGTTTCTCTCTGATCTTCCAAAGAAAATCCATTCCAATTTGCAGAAAGTGCCTGCTTTTTTTTTCTCTCCATAATTCTTTGAAAGTCTAAGCTGATGTGCTCATTACAGGGTATAAAATGAGTAGAACTAACATTTCATAAGTCAGACTTGCACGACATAAGCTAGTTAGTTTTGGCCCTAAAGTAGCAAGGTCACCCATTCATCACAGCAGCATTTGAACTCAAAAAGTTACTTATCTAGCTGGAGTTCCCTGTATTATCTAATATAACCTAGAACTTCATGTTTCACTTACAGTCCTGGAGGTGTATCTTGCAAATATGAGGGATGTAAGAGAAGACAGGTCTTGCTGCTAGCAGGGTAAGGGCAGTTCAGATTTGCTAGACTTTGTTGGACTTGCTGTGCAGTGCCCTGCTAGCCCATTTTACTGAAACACTTATACTGCTTTATAAAGAAATATCTTGCCAAGTTGAGCTGATCAAGGATTGCAGTTACTATCCTTAAGTAATAGGAACCATAAGGATGTTTTACCAGTTACAGTGCATTCAGGTATATTTATTTTTCTGTTTCAAAATCTGATCAAGAATTGCAGTTACTATCCTTAAGTAATAGGAACCATAAGGATGTTTTACCAGTTACAGTGCATTCAGGTATATTTATTTTTCTGTTTCAAAATCTGATCAAGAATTGCAGTTACTATCCTTAAGTAATAGGAACCATAAGGATGTTTTACCAGTTACAGTGCATTCAGGTATATTTATTTTTCTGTTTCAAAATCTGATCAAGAATTGCAGTTACTATCCTTAAGTAATAGGAACCATAAGGATGTTTTACCAGTTACAGTGCATTCAGATATATTTCTTTTTCTGTTTCAGAAATGTCAGTAAGTATAACATCATCTGCTCTACTACAATAAGGACAATCACATGCGGGCAAAATCTTGTTAATTGGAGGACAGAATGATGCAACTGCTTTATGAATTGTCTAGACATTTTCTGGAAATCAGTAGAAAGGGTTTAGTTTCTTTTGCAAAAATTTCTGGGCTTCCTGATTCAAGAGATACACGGAACTACTGGAGACAGTCTACAAAAGGAGGTCTACAAAGAGGATCAGGGGACGAAAACATCTCTCTTATGAGGGAAGACTGGGAGCCCTGGGTCGATTTTGCCTGGAGAAGAGAGAGCTGAATAGGGACCTTATCACTGCTTCTTGATGGTGTCCAGCAACAGGACAAGAGGTTGCAAACAGAGGCACAGGAGATTCGATCTAAATATTTAGAAATCATTTTTACTGTGTGACAATAACAGAGCCCTGGCACAGGCTGTCCAGAGAGGCTGTGGAGTCTCTGGTCTGGAGACATTCAAAATCTGCAGGGACAGATCCCTGTGTGATTTTCTCCAGGTGAACCTGCTCTAGCAGGAGGTTTGTATTAGGTGATCAGAAGTCCCTTCCAGCACCTCCCATTCTGTGATTCAGTGACTACAGACAAAATGCACAGTAAACACAGGACTAGTTTAGTCTTTTCAGTGAAATGAATGTGGGTGTCTATGTCTAAAACATGTAGTGCTCAGAAACAAACTTGAGCCTGGCTTTGATGATTGGTGGAAATGTACTGAGGGAGTATTGCAGGTCTGAAAAGCTATGGATGGTCTGGGGAAGATGAATAGAGAGAACTGTTATCTCCTCTCTCAGCCAAAACCCTACAATTATCCAAGTGTAACATTCAAAGCAAACAAGAGCTAGTGATTCTCCACACAGTGTGGAGTTGATCTCTACATCAAGAGGCATTACTTGACATCCAGAGGCATATAAATACAACAGGAACAACATTTACTTCTTTACCCAAAATGTTTCTTGCTCTTTTAATCCCTCTTCCACACCACAGAATATTTCTATTCTGGTAGTGCTGTAATATTTGATACCCAGCTCCTCCAGGAACATGGTCCAGTGGGGATTCCAGCAGAAATCTTCACGAGGAAAAAGTTTGCAACATCTCCTGTTTCTTCTCTCACCTTGAGCTTTTCTCACATAATGACTCTCCTATGAGGTGGGAGAATACAGGTTGATATCCACCTCTATAGAGATTCAGTCCTCCTTCTCTCATTTTCCAAGTAAGCTACTTGAGCTGCTTAGATGCGTAACAGAGCGTGTGCATATTTATCATTCTTTGCTCCCTCCTGAGGAAAGTAATCTACTAGATAACAAAATAATTTGAGATTCATGAAACCCAGCAGAGCACAATTGGGAGCATAAGTCTGTAGCCTAGTGATTAGGACCCCCTGGAGACCTAATTTACTCCTCCAACAACACTACTGCATGTGAAAACTCTTAGAGGATAAACCACAGAATATTCACTTCTTTTTCACTCTGACGCTAAATGTCCAAGTGTGATCTCCTTTCATGGGAATGACAGCCTGAGCCCACCCTGGCCACCTATACAGGTGATGAACAGGAATGGGAGTCTAACATAAAGGTTTGCAGCAATAGATGCTTTGGTTCACACAACATCTTTGTTTTCCAGTAGGGAAAGAGAAGGTCCTGGACTTTAGTGAAACCACAAAGCTATGGCTGATCTTACCAAACATTGGAAAGTAACTCAGTAGTAAGAGGATTCCTCAACCCGCTGAAGGTCTTAGCTTACCAAGACTGCTAAATACACAATAGCATCAGCTACAAAACAATAACAACAATAAAGAAGGCTAAATGTGACTTCTAAATGATGATCTTTTGAGGTCCCTTCCTAACCCTGATGATTCTATGATTCTAAATCCTAAAGAAAGCTAATTTAAAAGTAATTTCTCAAAATTAATGTTTACTGTGAAATATAATGTTTTCTTCTTGATGGGCAGCTGGGAGATGCAATAGTTTCTACATCAATTTCTGTGCTTTGCTTTAAGATCTTCTGAGAATTTCTGGGGCTATCAGATGATCCCTGGAAGCTCTTTGTAGTCCAAGGTACCAGCTGACACTGGGAAAGGGTATCTGCAGGATTTGTTCCAGCTAAGCAGGGGTTGGGACTATCGTTTCCAGTAATGCTTTCTAACTATTTTGAGTTAAAAACTACAGGCAACTCTTCCAGATCAATCTGGGTATAAGTAGGGTATTGCCATTGCTTCCTGTCATGGAACTTGATACTGAAAGTTCATCTAAACAATTCTTTTTGTATTAAAACTACAAATCTTACGAATCACCCTGGGGAATCCCCATTTCCCAGTACTATTATACTTGTGGCTTTTCTTTGAACCAGTAATTCCCAAGTATGCCCATTTTTATATCAGTGTGTAGACTTCATCAACAGTGTTTTTCATGGCTCTTGTGCCCACGGAGGCCCCTCACCTTTTCATGAAATATTAACTATTCAAATGTTCCCTTTCATAAGCGAGTTCATTATGACATTAATTCTCTCCAGAAATGGCTGTGATCTCACGTTTCACTGCTAGCTTTCCAGTTTATTACACAGTTTCAGCTAATGAAATATTGAGGTGTCTGTCTTAGTTGTTTGTTTCTCTTCTAAAGCTCAGACCGTAGTAAGACTCCACACCTCCTCCAGAAAAGTTAATGGTGCCAATGTTCTATCACTGAGAGGAGGGTTAGCCTGACTGATCTGCAGAAAGCCTTCTAATCAGCTTTTTTTTGACTCCATGAAACCCATTCCATTGCTTCTGGAAGTTTTGTTCTGAACTCTAACCTCAAATGTTATCTCTTATCCTGTCCTCCCAGGATAGCTCCTGCTTTCAGCAGTGCGTTACCAACTTGCAGACTGTTCCAGGTATGCTTCCGCTCAGTTCCTCTTTCCACACACCCCTTTTCAGGTATGGGATCACTCTGACTCCTGTCCTCTGACTTTTGTCCATAGCTCTCCTGGATATGTTGTAGAAAAGGCCTTCCCAGTGCTGAATAAATGAGGAAGATAAAGGCACAGGGTTGTGAAGGTTAGACTACTGCTTTTACAGTGATGATGGAGGAAGGGGATTGCAGAAGAGTGGCAGCGTTCACTAGTGACCCACTGTAACTTCTAAGTACTTTTCTGTATAACGGCTGCTCAAGCAGCTGGTCCCCACCTGAATTTTTACAGCTGATTGTGCTTGTGAGTGCTCTGCTTTGCATGAGTCCCTAATGAATTTCATCATGGTTTTTAGCAAATGAATCTCCTGTATCTCAGCACAATTTTGAATTCCAGTCTCATTCTTGAGCTTCTTGAAGCTTGTTGTCACCTGCAGGTTTAATAAGTACACTTTCCATTTCATCATCTGAGTCATTAACAAAAGTACTGCATAGCTACAAAATGAATGCAGGCTCCTGTTGGATCCTGCCCAGCGCTTCCCTCTGTTTTGACTACGAACCATTGAAAAACAACCCTCGAGTACAGCTTTCTAATTGTCTTTGCACCTACTCTGTGGTAGTTTAATCTAGTCCCTATTTCTCAAGTTTATTTGGGAAAATAACCTCTAAGCCTCTGTCAGTAGTCTCACCAAAGTCAAAATAGGATGTTTCCAGCTTCTAAAAACCACTTGATACAGGAAGATAAATCCCAACGACTTGTTCTCCCATACAAATTGAAGCTAGCTTGTTATTTCCTAGGTGCTTACAAAGGATTTCTGAGATCTTGTAGCTCTTTTTCACTGCACAAATTACGGTCTCAATCTATCGCTTATAATTTTTTATAGTCTTTAATAAAAACAATGTTAGCCTTTTGAAGAATGGCAGGTGAGTAGCATTAGTCTTAAAATTACTCAGTAATACATGGTATCTCCGTGCTAATGACACTTGAGTGTTTCGTGGTGAGACAATGCTATTCAACATAAATATCCAGATTTATGCATGGAGATGCAAAGCATACTTGTTATGTATGCATATACAGTGCTTCCAAGAAAACTGCTTTGCAGAAATGCAATTATCTTTTAGTCATAAAGTCCATCAGTTTCATAAAAACAGGGGGGTGGGGGTGTAATTGCACCTTAGCCCTATCTGTGATAGAAGAAAAAGCTTTATATGGCTCTTTCAGTTGCTACTTTAATCATGGAGACAGAATAGCATGAGGGAAGTAGGTTTTCTTCTTTTATAAGGATAGTTGCTGTATCTGAGTTTAGATGCTAAGGTTTTAATATAGTCAGTGTAGAACAATGAGCTCTGAATCATCCCAAGAAAGGTTCTTACTTAGAACTTACTCGATGTCTAAAGTCAGACAGTGTAATTAACCTCCATTGTTCCTTTTCTTTCATTGCCCACCCATCCCATGCTACCCTATCTTCAGCCAACTGTCCATCAACTTCACTTTTTCATACCTTTCAGGTTCCAAGGCTTAGTTGTCAGCATTAATTTTACTAACATGTGCAAAATTGAATAGATTACGATCTAAATCCGTGATTGCAATTCCCTTTGCTTTATTGTTGTTACCACAAGTAGGATGAGGCTTAATAGTTTGTTTAATCTTTCTCTTTTATCCACATTTCTGCTAGGTCTTGCTTCTTCAGGGAAATCAGAAAGCTGGCAGTGCTTACGGCACTGCAGTCATAGGTTAAACTAGTGGCAAGGCATGATGAAGTTTAGAAACATTTCCAAGCATTATTCCCACTGTTCTTTGCTGCTGTTCATATGAACTCAGCAGTGAAGCTCTTCAGGGGAACCTCATTAGTGTTTTGTAATTGCTCCATGCAGGGGGAAATAACTGCGTGGCAGGACTCCACCATTGCTTTAGTCTGTTTAACTCATGAGGCCTTAAGTTGTGTTGAACCACAGAGAAAGAACTAATGAGAGAAAGATTAGTGTAACAACTCTCTAATGCGTTGTCAGGAAGGACCATGCTATTGCATTAGGCTGTCTTTTCCCAAACTAATCTCAGCATGTCTCTACTAAACTTCTACTGTTTCCCTTCCCAAAGTGGTTGGATCACCATCCCTGGATTTGTTTAAAGGTTGAGTAGATACGGAGTTTAAGGACATGGTTAAGCAGTTGGCTTGGTAGAATCATGTTAACAGTTGGACTCAATGGTCTTGAATGTCTTTTCCAACCTAAAGTTGGAAATTATGCTCATTTTCTTCCTCCTCTCCTTTTATTTCTACATTTCCTTGAAACTGTTACTCAGAAGACCCTTCTGGGCATCCTGACCTACGCTCAAACTGATTTTGAGCTACAACTCAAAGACAACTTGATCCTGAGCTACAACCCAAAAGACAAAAGGATGACAGGTTCATTTAGGACAGGTAGAGAAGCTGGTAAAGTAGGAGTATAGCTTTACTATTGGCAATATTGATAATGTCTCCATTGTGGAGCTCACTAATTACACAGCAGATATAAATTGTTTTGTAAAAATCTATTGGTGAAGCATAAAGACCAATGAATAAGCCTTCAGCTTGATCTATTGGACATTACGGTGGCAACCCCTGGCACATTCAGAAGTTAATGTGACTTTAATAGGTCATAATCACATTAATAAAGTTTATAACTATTCACTTTAGTAGCCAGAGTCATTTAACAAAACTATAACTTTTGTTCTTGGGGTTGAATCAGACTTAAAGTGTGATTAACTGTGCAGAGTTCAGTTTTAAAGGAGTTTAACAGCATGAGAGTCTTGGCCACCCCTTCTTCCTTCTTAAACAGAAATAAACTCGAGGGAAAAGATCCTGCCAATCTGCTTTGATGCATACAGAAAACTTCATCTCCAGGTGAGGGTATGAATATATTCTGGTCTCTTGGTCTGAGACAGCATGGATCTCCATGAGGTCAACTCAAAGACCATTTCTGGTTGCAACAGCCGAGCTAATTATTGATGAAAATACATCATTGCCTTATTCTGTATACTTCCTCATGGGCTGAATATCCTAGAAGATATTCTTATTAAAGGGTAATTTTTATCCCAAATCAGCTCTAATCAGTATACTCACCTTAGTCTCAAAGATCATTGAGGTGTATCCTGTCAAGTAGAAAACCCTCTGTGTGGCCATTTATTTAGCACTGTGAGAACAGAAAACAGCCTGGCCTAGAAAGAACTAGGGGGTGGTATCTCTAAATAACCTTAAAACTTATTTTGATGGATGGTTAGAAAAGAAGTCAATAGCATTAAACTTTCCTTTGAGTGAGCTATACTCCCCTGGCCCACAGCAGAAATGTTTATCCTTCAGCAAAGTTGGGAAATCAAAGGTGGATGGGTCCCACTTCACTGCACAAAGAAAATGACAGCAATCTCAGATTTTCAGAAAGGGCTTATATTGCATGAGAAAACGTCAGGGGACTCAAGGCCTTTGAAAGGCAAAAGAGTTCCACTCATTCGAACTTTAGTTTATCTGATAGAAATAGCTGTCAGATACATTCAGCTTCTCTTTCTTCCTTTCAGTGACTCTGAGACAGGCCTTATTGAGATAAGCCTAAGAAAGAGTTAGAAAGGGCAGATAGTCAGCATAAGGCAGTTGTATTGTGTAAGGTGACAGAAAAGAAGAGCTGAAGAGCTCATCTGGAAGGCTGTAGTTAACGTTTTAAATATTGTTCTATTGAGCTTAAGTGCTGGCCAAAGCAATTTCACCTTAATGACAATTCTGCTTTCAAGGCATTCTGCCTAAAAGAAAAACAGTGCTGCCAATGCATTTAGCAGTTCTCCAGAGCAAGCTGTGCCACCGGAGGACCTTGGGGCTAGAGGAGACTGGCTCCTCGGTTCAAAGACATTCAAGTTTATCCCAGGAACTCATGAGAGGTTCCTGTCTTTTCACATGAGTGCTGAATGGTGAACAAAATGTCGAAAACAGATTATACTCTCCTGTTTTGCCTTAATTAAAGGCAAAATTTGATAAAATAATTACATGATACCTCTGTATCTGGCAGAAAAGCACCAAGACCTTTCCAATCCCTTTCAAGGGAATACAAATTTATATCTGAAACTCACTAATAAAAAGAAAGAACTAGTGAAAGCCACCCAGATCCATCTTGCTGGTGCTCTGGTAGCATTCTTATTCCTTCTATGAGTGCAGCTGCTCTAGATCCACTATGCATGTAGGTCAAAAATATTTACATAGCAAACATGCAAATGTCAGGACATTTTTAGATAAAACACTGAACTCAATCCTTAGCTTTTCTGAGTCTTATTTTGAAAACTGCCCTTGCCCCTGCCAGAGTTAGAAGTGCATCGGTCTGATTGGAAAAGACCCCTATCCAATTGCAATAGCCTTAAGCTCTTCTTGTTTTTCCTACTCCTTTTCAATTACTGAAGGTGTTTGAACATGTTCTAAACATGCATATTTCAGCAGCACTTTGTATTCCTTACTGTTCACTTGTTACTTCATGGATTGCCAAGCGACTGCAGACACATTAAAAACCCATGACCGTGCAGCCTTACTCACAGGTAAGTCGTTGCAGGACTCTGGCTGGATGAGCCAGCACGTGTGGGAAGCACATTGACTTTGCTTAGGCAGAACTTTTTGACTGGTTTTTGTTGCTTTGTTTTCTATTTAAAATTTGAATACAAATTTTCGGGAAATTGTGATAAATTTTAGAACAAGGATTTGTGGGAGTTTAAGCGCATGGTGGATGGCGCCTTTATGAAGCCATTCTCATCAAGTTCAAACCTGGTCCAGACCATTAAAGAGTGAAATATTTCTACTAAAGTGACACAGAAAATTAATTGAGTTCCTTAACGGTGTCACGATTTCATTATCCTGACTGGTTGCTGGGAATCACTTGCTGAAAAGCCAGAGTTTGTGATGTCTGGAGGAAGTCTGTCAATTACTAGCACATCCTTTATATTTGTGGTTTTTTGATCTGCCAGCAGTCTAACTGGAAACAAGACTGAGAAATTCAGAGCTATCCACATATTTAGTGGCCATATGTGACAAGCTCATAGCTCTTTCATCTCTCGGACAGAATACTCGCCTTAATAAGGGCTGAATTGTCTCCCCAGTCTTCTCTGTAGGGACCACATCAGGATCATTACCTTACTAAGGTACGAATGTCCACACAACATATCTTTTGTGGTTTAGAGTTGTCTCCTCCGTGTTTCTGAAAGCAGCCGCTGAATCCCAAAGTTACCAGGTCAAACAGAGCTGACAAGCAGAAAGAGGACAAATTCATACAATAAACTACATTTTCAGAAAGGCAAGGCAAGCATAATAAAACTCTTAAGTGCAAAAATCAATCCAAACAAAATGCAAAAACCCCCAGACAAACTCCCAAACAATAAGAACAAAAAGAGGACACTGGAGGGGGTGGCCCAGGGGGGTTGTGGAGTGAGTCTCCTTCTCTGGAGACTTTTGAACCCGCCTGGACTTGGTCTGGGTGATCCTGCTGTGACAGGGGGATTGCACTGGATGATCTTTCCAGGTCACTTCCAATCCATAACAGGTTCTGTTCTGTGACTGGATGTCCTGCTGTGGCAGGGGGATGGAATTTGACTAGATGATCTTTTGAGGCCACTTCCGATCCCTAAGGATTCCATGATTCTATTAAATAAAAACGAGGAAAATTCAAGTTTCATGCTGATTCTTCTCCGTGTGTTTCCCAGTTCCCAGAGAAGCATTCCTAGATACGCCAGGAACATGTTTGAGCCAGCTGGGTGCCATTATCAAATAACCTGGCTGCATTAACAGATGTGAGGTGTAGCTCTGTGATGTTGCAGAAAGATGGACCCTCACAGACCCTAGAGCACTGGGTACTGGTACACATATTCTTAGCCTGAAAGCATCTGCTCCAAGGCTATGGGATTGGATATGAGGAGACTTCTGAGAGTGAAAAATGTGATCAGATCATCTAAGCTTGAGTGTGGTGTTACAGACAATGTACAGAAAGTGTTAGGTGCTTAAACAGTGTGAATATGACCTACATTCTGCTAGAAATGAAAGATCTTTTATTGATCTAGGCTGATCTTCACACATCTCATACTGCATTGTGCTTCATCAGGCACGCGATTGTCTGCCTCATTATGCCTTGTCCAGCCATGACCCTTGTCCATGCCCCAGCCAGGGAGTGACTAAACTAACCCAAGAAGTCAGGACATCTTGAGTTAATCCAAACTATCCCTCCTTATAGACTGAGCCTTGTTTAGAATGCAGCTTTTGCGAGTACATGACCTAATAGCTGGATCATTTTCATCTTAGTTCTGAATCGGCTTTAAACACAAGCTGGGATACATAAATAATCACACCACTCTTTGTTTTACACTGGTTCATTTTCCAGCCACTGGAGATTACTTCCAGCAAACCAACTCATGTGTTAATCGCTGATACCTCTTCTTTATGATCGTATGCATCTTTTCTCCTTATTTTAAGAGCAGATTAACTGACGCTAGCTCTTCCAGCTATCTCCAGTCACACAGGCTATGATTGTGTGGCACTAGATAAATGAGAGGAAAGGGATCTTTTATTGAAGACAATATTTCCCTCTCTCCACAGAGCTCAGGAGCAAGTAAGCTACTCTGCCAAGCCAAGCACTAAAGGATCAAGGCTTGTGGCATCAGACTATTTCATTGCTAACTATTCAGCTAAACTACTGTGCTGACCAAGTAGTCCTTTGGAGAACTCCCTTCTCCCAAAGGTGGCATAAATTGGAAAATGCACCTTTAAAATGTTGACTGCAGCAGCCTGTGCCACACACACAAGATACTGTGATTGTGCTCACCCTGAAAACTAAGGAGAAATAAGTCAGAAATGAAAGAAAACATAATGTAGAAGTGTACTATGTTCTGAAAATCAAAGCATAATACAGGGTTCTTTCTTACGTTTGGTTCCTGTAATTGTTCCAAAACCTCAAGACTCTGGAACAGGAAACAAAGTTCAAACCCTACAATTCCAGCTGACTTTTGTTCCAACAAATTGAGATGAAATGAAAGGTGAAAGTCTCCAAGGATACCCCCTTTTTTACTTTTATTCTTGTTTTCCCCAGTCATTTTAATTTCTTGAAGTTCTGTGAACTGGCTGTTCTGTGAGCTGGCCTCTCAGCAGTCAGCTTTACACAGATCAGCTCATGGATGTTGAAGTCCTCAGAAATCTTCAGCTTTCCTTCCAAGACCTGGTGGTAGGAACTACCCATCATGTTTTGCTGAGGCCATGCTGGGGCACTCTGGAATGTGAGTAGTGCTCATAAGGGATTTATGTAATATTTCATGAGAAATAGAGCTGCTGTTAAAGTGAGTTGCCCTCACTAAACAACACCCCTGGCATCTGTGCAGTGCATACCTGTGTGCAGCCGTGGCTCATTGCTCATTACATTTGCTTTGTACAGCTTCAGGCAATTTTATGTCGTCCATTCTGTGACTGACAGTTGCTCCTCGTCACAACCCTAGTTCTGTAGTCAGCGCATGATTTGTCTCCCACTTCCACAGCTTTCATGAGATTCATAAAGTCCTTTTCAGAGCAATGACACATTTTATACCATACTGTAGGGTCCACGGCCTGATTTTCAGGGACCCTTCCTGGATTGCTCCCTGACTAATGCAATTTTAACAGCCTGAAGGCAGCTTTACAACAGCAATTCCAGCTCTCTTTCTGTTGATATTGGTTAGTCTGTTGATGCTGCATGCAGTAATGAGGAGCTTTTCAAAGTTCATATTCTTTATTTTTACACAATTCAATGTTATTTAAGTGCCTCTGAAAGACATGGTTTATCCTACCAAGAAATCCGTATGCCTTCCTAAAGCTCTCTTGTGTGTCTCTCTCAACAGGGTAGGCATCATCTTGGCTAAGGGAAGAGAACTTCCTTGGTCATGCTTATGTTTTACCTTTGTGCTCAAGACTGGGTTGTAGTTTGAAGTTGTAGTTGGAAGTTGTAGTTTGGGGTAGTTTTCTACCTACAAGAAAATGTTTGTACCCAGCTTGCCATACAGTCTGATGCCTGAGTAGTTACTGGTATCAGCAGTGAGATCAGATGTATGGATGAAATAGTGTTAAGAAAATACATCACGAAGAAGAACTGTGTTGGTTAACCTTGGGTAAGGGCCAAACAATTATCCAGCTGCTCTCTCGCAAGTGGATGGAGTGGGTAAGTCCGAGTGTTGAGAGAAAGATAGGGAGATCACTCACCAGTTACTGTCACAGGCAAAACAGATGGGGAAAAGTAATTTAATTTATTGCCAGGTAAAGTAGATTTGGGTAGTGAAAAACACAGAAAACATCAAAACAACACATTTCTACCCATTGCCCCCTATCCAGGACCAGCTTTGCTCACACATTCCTGACTCCTCTTCCCCCAGAGTAGCACAGGAGGGTTGTGTTATCAGAGTTTTTGGTATATTGTCATAGAGCTGGCTGGGGTAGATTTGTCAGGTTAATTGACCACCTGACACTGGAACCTGCCCTGTGTGGTGCTGCACAGGCTTAGTGCTACTGAGGGTATAGCTCAGTGTCTGCCTGTATCAGAGGAGGCTGAAAAGCTCTCTCACTGTTGCTGGAGAACTATTAGAACAGCGCCTGACTTTTGTGTAATAAATCAGATAAAATTATTTCAGGTAGAATCTGCTTTCTGTAGATTTTCCTCTTTAAGATAAAATGTATTTATAGTTGAAAAGTCAAACTTGTTGCTATTCAGTCTGTACTGAACAGGTAGTGTTGGCCAAGCACTGTACTTTAAGCATCTAAAGGTTCTGTGGATCTGTTTGGTTGCAGTTCTGAGGCAGATCACATGTCCCATCATGAACCATAGTCAAATTGATGCAGAAAGAGAGAAGACTTAAGTCCACTGAGACAGAGGGAAACATGGCAAATGAGTTACAGACAAACCAGGAACTCTTCAGCTGCTCCCAAATAAGCTGTTTGACTCTGATTAAATTATATCAATAACACATTTTTTCGCACAGATTTACCACTACACAAAGCTGTAATTTCTCATCTCTTCTACTATCCATCATCATGTGTCTAAGGCAAACTAATATTACCAATTTGTCTTAAAAATAAACAAATAAGCCTCTATGACTCTGCATCAACATATATTATCACATGCTGAGATAGTTCTTGCATAAAGAGTGACATTCACTCTGCTTATTGTGAACTCGCAGCCACGTTATAAAAATGAGCTGAGTGTATTTGTTGCTAGTGATGGAATCCGGGAATTTATTTATCTAAGCATTTGGACCATAAACACTTAGTCTCCTTTTGCGTTGTTATTACATAATGTCATGTGTTAACCAGTTTGTCTGTAAACCACTTCTTATTTATTGTATTTTTTAACCTTTTTTTTTAACATTTAGACCCATTCAGTTTGATCTTCAGTTTGTTTTTTATAAATATGTAGCAAATATGCTCAAATAGCCAATTCACATACAAGAAGTCAAAGCAGTGAAGAGAAATTAAGTGAGTAAGGTGAATTTACTATGGAGTAAAAGATGTCATTTGACAGATTCTGGAATTTAATTTCAATTCCTGGCATAAATCTGGATCGATTCAGAAGCCAGTAGTTTTGGAAATAGAAATTTCAGTAGAAATTTTTGAAGGGTACTGATATTTCTGAAACAGAACCTCGAAATAAAACCCAATGAGATGCCCCAAAACGTGCATGCTAAAACATCATCCATGTTTAGCCAACATAGGAGACAGGCTGGCACAACGTCAGTAATAAAGGGGATGCCAACAGAACACCCAAAGCACATATTTGTGTTGCGGTGACAGGTCTGGTGAATACTGAATTGAGTTGATTATGGAGTAAAGTCAGGAGATACTGAGAATACTACATAAGATTAGCAGTGCTCCCTGGGGAACTGCTTCATTTATTTTAGAATTAAGCAAGATTTGAACACAGATCTCTTCATTTAGTCGTTGTCATTTATCTTGTTAGAAGCTCCTCTTTTGGGCAGTCCCATGTCTGCCTTTTTTATTTTTAGGTAAAAATATTGTTACAAATATGAGAAGGGCTTCAGAATGTTATTTTAAAATATTTTTGGTTTTGGGCTGAGAACTCGTTACCTAATTTTTCTGCTATGAGAAGCGATAAAAAGGACATGTGTGGAGATAATGTGGTGATTTGCAGTAATAGTGTTTGGGTGTAGATTGAAAAGGATAGGAAGGACTTTGATTGTTGTCTCTTGAGGAATGTGCTCAAATTTTAATCCTTTATAACAAAAAATTGAGTTTTGTCTTCCACTAATGAAGAGCATCTCTCCTCATTAGTATCCAGTCCTTGGCATTCTATTACAGCTTAATTGTAATACAAACAATCTGCTTTCTGATGAAAATACATTAAATGTAAGGCTATCAGAAACAGGAGGGCTGAATTTGAAAAATAGAGACGTTACAAAGTAAAGAAATGGCAAGTCATTTAGAAGTCCATAAAAATTACACCGAATTAGTACGTTGGAGTACAGACGTAGGAATGTAAATGATACATGACTATCAATAGAAATGAAAACACAGAAATATATAGGAAGAAAAATGTATTTTATAAAATGCCCTTTGGACTTTGCTTTACAACCCCAGCACAAAAAACACCTCTCTGCTGTAACCACGATGAAGGAAGACAAAGGTGGGGAATTGTGTATTATTCAAGTAAACTTTATAACAAGTAATATCCATTCAGTGAGATTTAGCACAGATCTTGCCTTTTTGACTACTACTATTCCTTTTCCCATATGGGTCTCATAAAGATACCAGCCAGAAGAAATTAAGACTTCAAGAGTGTTTTGAAGTCAGTAATATTTATGGATATTTTTAAAGTTAGGTGACTGATGAGTTGATTCTCAAAGACAGGATCATGAACTGACTTCTTTGCTGGTTTATTTATAGAAAAGACAAAACAATTATGTATAAATATGTAGTCAGGGCAGTAAACTTCTTGCCTCTCTTTAATTTATGAAATAAACATATAAACATTTGATAGGAAAAAACCCTTGAGTTTGGAGGTAGTTCTGGCCTAGGGATAGGAGACCTGGTAGAACAGTTTCTCTTTAAGTCCAAGTTATTTAAAATATGTGATTCAATATCCAAACTATTTAGGAAAAAAAACCCCATCACAGCTCTTTCATATTCAGTATAAACCCTTCCCTGGAGGTCTTCAGTGAGCTCACAATTATAATTGTAAATTTCCAAATGGAAAGTTTGACATGCTAAGATACACTTTGTATTTAGGGAGAGAGATCAGGCAGTCAAGATGTTTTATACCTTAAGAGGCATGGGATGATAATACCAAACAGCAATCACAACAAAAGTCCCTGGATTAGGAAAGCTCAAGACCAGTGAAAGCAAACAAACCAACCCACATAAACGTAACTGGTTCCTAAAAGGTACTTGGTTTAAAATGTAAATTAGATGTGCTTGCTTTTACTGTTCAATACTGCAGTGTAAATTTGCATATTATCTCCTTCTCCCTTTTCAGTATCCACGACCAACAGCTGTGACTTGTCAAAACTTGCCAGCACAAGGGAAAAAGCAAATGAAGGGGTATATTGGATACCGTGTCAGCTTATCTGTTGCTTTCAGTAAAATGTAATTGCTGAAGGTGATACTAAGAGGTGTCTGAAAAAAATGTGTTAAGGCTGCTTCAATTGGTGTCTTTCTTCTCTCCCTTTAATAGGGGTGGTGTGATACCTAGGAAAGGCTGAAGTAAGAGAACAGAACATCTTGTGTGCTCTTCTCACAAGTTGCCTTCCCATGATGAAGGGCTGATATCTCTGCAGTGGTTTTGACAGAGTCCTTCATCACTGGGTTTTTTCAGTGCCCTTCTTGTGCACACATCTCCTTCACCAGCCCTGCTCCTCTCTGATGCTCACTTTCATTCTTAAAGCGTCACTGATAGTCCAACAAAAGCTCAAGGTTTCTGGGTTACCTTGCAGCAATATGAAGGGAGCCTGTATGTGCAAGAAAAGCCCTGTGAGGTAAACCTCCAAGCATTGTCCTTTGTACCAGTGAGAGAGAAAGGGAAATGGGAAAGGAAAAGGATGATGTAAGGAATGACAGAAATCTCTTTTCCCCTGCAGATGACAGCGCTAAAGTTGAAGTCACGATGTCAGCGGTTATGAATGAAGTCTCTAGGATGCCATTGGGTGATTTATGGAACGTGGGGTTATCAGACTGCAGCCCAGAAATGGACTGCGCTACACTAAATTATCTGTGCTTTCCTGACAAGTGGATCAGGATTCTTTGTTTCCTGGCTGGCCTCATTAAATTTCTATAATTATCATTTTATTGATAAAGTGCCTGCCCTTGGTGACACTCGGGGGAAGCTGCACAATTAAAATAACAGATTATGTGAATGTAAGATAATATACTAACAGTTGGGACAAAACTTGTCTTAGAGAGAATAAGGGTTGGTAGTTGATTCTTCTCCAATACTAGAACTCGAAGAGGAAGTTCTTCCCTGGCAGCGAAAGACTCATCCATTCAAATGAAATATTTTTTAAAACCTAACTTATTTCTTGTTGGAACTACTGTCTATTATTTGTCAACCAATGCAAGTATTCATGTCTGTCTCTCCTGTCTCAATCGTTCTGTCACAAATACACACAAGCTATTTTCTAAATTCTAATGAACTTAGAGCTAACTTTTAGTTCTTGAGTTAGAGTCCTAAAATTAGGGAGAAATGAGTCTAGATCATCAAGATATAATGTTGTGTTCAAAAATCTGGCATTCCAAGGTTCTCACTCAAATAGGAATCCAGACTTGCTTTTAGAATTCAGACCTTTGTGCCACACTCAGGAGTTCTCTGGAAAATGTGGTTGTACCAGCACCTCAATGTCTTTTTTTCTCATGCAAAGGAGAGGCATCTCAGCTTTCTTTTAGAGCAGGCTAAACCAAGTAAACATAGTAATTAATCTAGTAAAGGAAGCATTTATAGGAATGGGATCAGTGGGGATGTTTCTGTTTTCCTGTCTGTAGGCAGTCTGAAGCAGAAGACAACAGAAACCAGCATCTTTGCAAGACCAAGGCATTCAGATCATTTACAAGCCTTTGTTAAGCGGGGTTGCTCTTGAAGATGGACACAGATGCCTGAATGCTGTGTGTTTGGGATCCCAATCATACTCCACAAAGTGAATACAAGGTCAATAACTGGAAGGTCATGACAGACTGAAAAAAAAGCCTTTAAGTAGCCCAGATATGGAGGCAAAAGGAGTCTCTCATTCATTTTGATGTTGATTGGGTCCATGTAATTATGCTAAATCTTTTTCCTTCTGTGAGATTACTTGCCCTGTCTAAAATAAATATTTATTTCACCTTGTGAGCAATACTATCATTCTTCTTTTAATTACTATTCAGCTTTTAATAATGATGGGGAGCACTTTACCAATGTGAAAGGTGGCTATCTGTCACTGACTTTCTATAATAAAATGACATTAGAGAAAATACAGAGAGCTGTTCTTTCTCTGCAGTTTCTTAAGACTAAAATAATATTTAAATAATAAATAAAAATATACTTTCTTTCAGACACATCTGAGAAGTATTGGAATCCTTGGTTTATACTGGAAGTCAAAATGAGGTCCACAGGGAACACATCTTAATTTCAGAGTATGTCAAACTGATGTCAAAACTGCAATCAGTGCATTAAGATACCCATGCAGGCCATATGAATGTAGCCAACTGGGAGAGCAGTCTCTGCTCAACCAGTCACACACAGGTACCTGTTTTGCTTTCTGGCTACTTCAGAATGTAAAATGTTAGGGATTGGAAGGGACCTTGAAAGATTATCCAGTCCAGTCCCCCTGCCAGAGCAGGATCCCCTACATTAAGTCACACAGGAACTCTCCAGGTGGGGTTTGAAACACCTTCAGAGAAGACTCCACAGCCCCCCTGGGCAGCCTGTTCCAGTGCTCTGTCACCAGCACTGTGAAAGGGTTTCTTCACCTGTTATGTGGAACCACCTACGCTACAGCTGACACCCATTGCCCCTTGTCCTATCATTGGATGACACTGAGCAAAGCCCGGCTCCACCCTCCTGGATATTTAAACATTAATGAGGTCATGCCTCAGTCTCCTTTTTAACAAGCTCAAGAGACCCAACTCTTTCAGCCTTTCCTCATCAGGGAGATGCTTCCCTCCCTTAATCCGTCCCTTGGTTCTCACCATTGCCACAAACTCTGTCAAACCACAACACAAAGATAACCAGGGGTGGAAGCTCAGGAAAGTCTAGGCTGTGGCCATGGCAAAGCCCCCCACATTTTCCTGACTGAATCAGTCACCTTTTATAAAATACTTGTGTATGTAGGGTCCAAGCCTCTGTTGGACCACAAAGACAATTGCAACACATACTCATTTACCTTATTGGGACAAAGAACTCATGGCAGACAGATGTACTTAAAAATGATTCAATGCATGCACTGTCAAACTCTTTAGAACAGACTTCACATTTTCATTGAATGGCTACTCACTTCAGGATACCTCCATGTATTTTCTATCTATCTACTTAAATATCAATATATGCACCAGTCTGTGTACATATGTAGTATATGCAAGATTAAAACATCTCCATTAGCCCTACCTGGTGTCTCTGGAATTAAGCAGAGGTCTCCTGATCTGCTGCTGTTTTTCAAAGTACCATCTGCATTGCAAAGGAGTTAGAGTGAGAAGCACCACCTGTAAGCATATTCAACATTTCAAATACAACTTCTCCCCTTTAGAACACAGTCATAGAATACAAAGTTATACTTTGATTTTGTACCATTCTCTCAAGAACCATGGCTTGTTAAGTCCTTGACTTACTCCTGTCTTCTTGAAGAACCATTTCAGAAAGCCAGTAGTATTAAAAACCATGTCATATGCTTTTCCATAATTAATATGCATGCAATAGAAACTGCAGGTTTACCTTTTCAAAAGACTTTCAAATGTCTACTGTTGTTTTAAATATTTTATGTGCTCTACAGAGATCAGTGGTTACACGTCCTTACTACGATAACAACTGCACGCAAAAATACAAGCACCCAGACACAGGGATATCATAGAATCATAAAATAATAGTAACATTAGGGATCGGAAGGGATCTCGAAAGATCATCTACTCCAGTCCCCTTGACACAGCAGGATCACCTACACCAAGTCACACAGGAACACATCCAAGTGGGTCCTGAATGTATCCAGAGAAGGAGACTCCACAACCCCCCTGGGCAGCCTGTTCCAGTGCTCCATCACCCTCCCTGGGAAGAAGTTTCTGCTGATATTGATAGGGAACCTCCTCTGTTCCAGCTGGCACCCAATGCCCCTTGTCCTATCCCCAGCTGACCTTGAGAAGAGCCTGGCTCCATCCTCCTGACACCCACCCCTCACCTATTTAGAGACATGAATGAAGTCCCCCCTCAGCCTCCTTTTCTCCAAGCTCAAGAGATCCAGCTCCCTCAGCCTTTCCTCATAAGAGAGCTGTTCCACTTCCTTCATCATCTTTGTTGCTCTATGGATGTGTGCGTGTGATGTATATTTGTATATATAGCACATCTTAATACAGAGAGTTGTATTAAAATATGTTTGCTTTGATGTTTCTTTTTTCAACAAATGAAATGCCATTTGTAAAGCGAATGTGCAAAGCCTGTATGTGGGTCCTTACATTTGGAGGACTTGTCTTGGTAATCAATCACAAACCAGATTTTCAGGAAAATGTTGTAGGCTATGATCATTGTGCTGTCCAATACCTGTGGCCAGGAAGGAAAGATGATACGCAGTGAACACAGCAGATGGCGAAGGCAGTTACAGTGGGAAGAGGCTTGGTTCTTTGGCACTGTGTGGACTGCACTAGATGCAGTGAGCCAGTAAGGCAATGGTGTGGAAAGAAGTGAAAGGTTACAGCATGAATTTCATCAGAAAGGTAATCTTTGTACAGAGCAGAAGGCAAAAAATTTTTAAGGAAAAAGGGCAAATCACTAACGGAAACCTGAATTGCTTTTAATTAAGATGCCAACTCCATGTGTAAGGCAGCTCTGTAGGTAAGTGCAGTGATCTACTAATTAGCATAATGGACACCCAGAAAAAACGAAGCAAGAAAAAGGAAATCTTAATGGAAGAGGAAGAGAACAGATCAACAGGGGAAGAACAGGGACAGAACATGACAGAAGATCAGTTAGGATGAAAGCCACAGGCAGAGCTGAGGCCATGGCTTCAGATGCCTTTGTGCATATCTCATTCTCAGATGCCTTTGTACTTATCTCAGTGGGAGAAGCCTTCTACTTAGAGTTTAAGAGGTTTCATTCCTTCTTGATACTAAAGGAGATCACAAGGAAAAAGAATGATCATCATTTTTCTGTGGGAGGGAAGGCAGGGTCCCAGATAATAACATTTATTATTTAATAAAATACTTTATAGAAAAGATAGAAGAAATTAGTAATTAGTGAAATATTTTATAAAAAATAAGTGATTCCCCTTATAACAGATACAACACACATTTATGAAGCATGACCAGAGTAGGGTTCTATAGGTAAACTGAAAAGGTGATCTCTTAAGAAAGACTTCTGCAATTACATTCCAAGAGGCAGAGGAGGGTACTGGACTTAACTGTTACCAAGTGCAACAGATGATGTTCTTGTAGATCAAATCAACATGATGGCACATAGAGCCATACAACAGCAGGTCAAGCACTGTCAGGAGTTCTGTAAATAAACTAATGAGAGAAAATTAGCATCTTTTATTATGTTAACTTGCATAGTCCAGGAAAAAAATGGGAAAACCTTAGAGCAGACCAATCTTTATAGACATTTTTAGAAAGAACAGTCTGAAGAAGAGAATCAAAGAAAGGCAATTTCTGTAGATCCTGGTGGGAAGTTCTGTAATATTCATGTTCTCAATGAGTTTTCCTCTGCCATTTCTGATAGTGCAGACCCTGTTGATCTCTTAGTGTAACCAAGATAGCTATATTCAGTAGAAATCCTATTCTACACCTTCTTAAGGTGGAAATTGGTAGGTGATTAGAAGGCTTTTATGTTGTTTCCCTTTAGTAACTTAGACTATTATGAGATTCTTTACATTTTATCTTCATATTTTCTTTTTTTTCCTTTTCTTTCTGGTCATAGAATGGAAAGAAACCCTGAAAAAACAACAGAAAACCACCCCAAAATGGACCAACTTAGGAAAGCATAGTAGATATCAATGCCCACTATATGTACACAGATGGATGACACTGATCCATCAGACACGAGTGGGTTTGACAAGATCAGAAAAAAAGCTATAGAATGTAATGATCACAGTCCACTTTCAGTGGAACAGTTGTGATTTACAAGAAGTCTGGGATATAATCTGTGAGTAATGTGGTTTTCAGGGATACACGCAGTTTTCAGCCTTCCCTACTTGCAGAGAAGTTGACAGTCATCCTCCAGCTCTGTGAATTAGTCTCCAATGACTCATTTGAGCATCATTCACAGGGGCCTTTAACTGAGCTTTTCCATTGTGTTGGAGCTGAATTTGCAACCTTTAGCATTGTTTACATGGTGTTGCGGCTGTCATTTTGCCTTGGAATTGCAAATTTCCTAGTTATGAGAGTCAGCAGGAGAGAACCATCTCTTATGTGTGCAAAACTTAACACGTCAACAGAGTGGAAGAAACCGTTGCTGCCGGCACACTGGAGAAATGCCAAGGCAAACTACCAGGCGATAAGTGGAAAATTTTGCTCTGTAAACATTTGGCCTGGGACTTCATCAGCCAAAATCAGCAAATATTAGAATCAATAAATGCCCGACTCTCCATCAGAGTCTCCAAGCATGGTTTATTTATCATAATACGTAATGTTTTTTTAATGAAGAGTATAATCAGAACTTTTTGTAGACTTGAGAGGATATTTCACCCCCCTCACACAGCTTATTGTTTTAAATCAAAAATACCTGACTGAACTTTTAATGTTTTTTTATTCCCCTCTGTCTGATAGTGGCAAAAAGTAGGTCAGGTTCAAATGCAATTGCTCTGCCTGACATTTTTACTGATACAAAGCAGTTACATGAAGCCTTCACATTTCTGAGTCTCTTGTTGCTATCCACTTGCTCCCACTAGATGTGGTCTGGTTTACAGTCTGTCTTTTAAATGACCGGACAGTTTCATTACAATTTATTCTAACATTTTTTAGGGGACTGGGGGTGCTGTCTATCATACGATGTTTAAGCACTCTACAGTAAAACTCACCTACAGAATAAGATGTTGTACATCAAGTCCACATTTTTCTCATGTATATTTTTACAAATGTTCTATGAAACACCTTCAAGAACTTAGTTTTTCAGTATATTTCTTACTGAATCAAAAACATCACTTCAGTTGTTAAAGAGTATCGTAGTAAGCAATGGATTGTTGCATAGTATGATCTCATGGGAGGAAGGGAAATACAGATGGAAATAACAAAGAGTAGCAGATCCGAAAACCAGGTTTCCCTGGAGTCACTGGTACCTCGATGCTGCAGCCCATGAAGGGCACTGGACAGTCTCTAGGGGGTTTTTCTTTTAGAAGGAGCACTGTAGTTGAGCTGCACAGGTAAAGAAGCCCTTCTAAGACATCTCAGTAAACAAATATTGCGTGAGAGATATGTGTCGTAGCGTCCACAGTCTGAGCCCAGGGTAACAGGACTGATGCATAAAGCACTCCAGCCTGGCCTGACAGTGGGCAACAACCATATTGCAATTTGTCACAGCAGGATGTTACTCTTGCCATTGCTGGGCGTGAAATTCAGGTGTTTGTCAAATAATGCTATAAATCATTTTACACAGTGGTTCTTTTAAGCAGAGGAGCTGGATGCTAAATAGAGCCCAGGAAGCGGGAAAACACTACTGCTTCACAGTGGATTTAAATACCCAACTATCATAGATCCTGTGACAACTCCAGGTGAAAATGGACACCTATGATCCTCTTGAGCATAGAATATTTACTTAACTCAGTGCTGGCTCTAGGCATGAGTGGTAGCAGCTTTTTCATCATTGTGGTACATGTGAAAGTCTAATTTCTGGGTCACACTCAGAACCCAACCCAAGAGCAATGCTGCTCCGAGCAAAAGCATTTCAGACTGGTCTCTCCCAGCCATGTGCATAGATTCAATAGCGATGGTACCTGTGATCCCTGATACTGTGTCAAACAGATGCAAAGAAGTCTAGCACTAGCTCTGTATTTTGCAGCTATGTTTGCTTTATTTTGTGTTTGGGATGATTACATGAATCACTTTTCCCTTTAACATCTGCTGCCTGCCTCTAAGTGATGAACTAGGTTCCAGACACAATTTTTGCAGGTAACCAGCTGTGCTACCCTGCAGTGATTCATAATACTGAAGTGTTTATGGAGATTTCTGAATTTACATGTTTATGAAGTTTACAGTGTGACATAAGAGGAAATAATTTAATTGATGTTGTTTATTTTGCTGCAGCCAAGGCTCTGAGGTTCTCAGTACAGTAAATTAAGTTAGTGTGTACCTATCACTGCATGGTCGCAAACCTCTACTCGACAGGACATATCTTGCAGAGAAAGAGGTATATGAGATCAAGAACAAGAGTGAAAATCTTGTACCCTAAAAGCCATTAACAAAGACTCTGCAATGCAATTTAATCCAAGGATTTAAATTATTCAAAAATGAAAAATAATCAGTCAGGGAATTACTGTCTTTCATCACTGCAGAATTAAGTATCTGTCTGGAAGTCAAACAGTGAATGTAGAAATGTCTCACTGCAGGAACAAGAAAAGAAACAGGTTCACTCAAGAAGACCCCAAAGCAAAGTTTAGCACAGGATTTTAGTGTAATTCAGTAGCTACCAACCCTGTCACGAGAAAGATGCAGAGGAGTCATCTGTTTCTACACGTGCAGCACTAATTGATATGGGCTATGTTTTGGCAGAAACTATGTGGAACAGGCTCTCTACAGTTGTTACTGGCATTTGCGCTGGCCCCAGGCTTTCCATTGGTTTACAGAGTAATGCTCAATGTGTGATGGTAACACAGTTGTACCCCAAAGCATCATCCTGTTTCTGGTCTTTCTGTGGAAATCAGGAGCCAGGAGGAATTTAATAAATACAAATCAGAGTTAATTGTACTTTCTTTCTCCACAACCTTTTTAAAGGTTGGTGACATTTTACCTGGTGTGATACTGTGTTCCTTGCTAAACATCACTCCATGGGATGACCTTCTATGGTGTATAGGTTTGACCTAACAGCATGGAAGAAGAGGGGTTGCTCAAGGGTTTTGCATTGCAGCATGAGTGAGGGCTGTGGAACCTACCCCAGCAGTGTGACAACCTGATAGCCCTGATGCATATACCCCTGGAGCCCTTTCCTCTCATGAAATATGGGGTCCATTATCACAGGCGCCAGGCTGAGCACACCATGGCAGCTGTTTTACCCTCAGAGCATGGTGATGGAGGGCAGAGTAAGCCTCTGAAGTCTCAGCTTGGCAGAGGAGAAAGGACCCCACAAAACCATGGTGTAGTGCATGGAGAAGAAGGGTTCCATCTGTAGCCTGTGGAGGATGGCATACGTGACCAAGGGACTAGTCCTGAGGACATGGAGAAAAGGACTTATCCTGAAATGAATCACTGATTTGAGAAGGGGACCTGGGCTGGAGTGGTCAGGTGCTGGGAAGATGCAGAGCCTGAGGACAATGCTCATGGTGGCCAGAGAAATCTCACGGAGGACTTGTCTCCTGTGTAAGCAGAGGATGCCATGCTGGCACAGAGAGAAGCACTGCTCAGGGCTTTTACTCCTGAGGGAATGAGATAACAGAGTGGGGCCCAGGTGTGTCAGAATCATGTGAATGCTTGCTGAGTGTTTTGGTGATGGGGTTTTGCTTTTCCCCAAATTGACTGTCACTTTTTGCCCGTAAATCACAAGTGGCAAATGACCTCACTATTGTGTAAATGCTCGTTAGTGCTTTGGCGAATTAATTAGTTAATTTATCCTGGGTCTGGCCAGCCCTGGGCAGCCCCTGGCAGACATACAAATAACCATCTTTACAATCATGTTACATAAAAAGAAAATAAAGAAAAAGAGAAAAGGGGAAAATAAAAGGGAAAATATGCCATGCTTTGTTAACTGCTCCCAGAGGCAACCCCTACAACTTGGCTTACATCTATATAATAGTATCTCTTGCCTTCCAGAATAGGCTGGCTTCATCCAAATGGCTTTTGTGAACAACCCCTCTCCTGTGCAAGTCCTAATGCTTGGAAATGTCTAGGAATGATTTGTGAGAATGCTGTCTAATGGGGGACAAAACTGGGCTGGGAACAAGCTAACAATAAATTTATTGGTATTGTTTATTGTGGGATATTGCCTTCTCTCTCATCCAAACAGGCAATATCTAGATGCAGCCCTGAAAAACAAATTTTCAGTAAGGAAAACTGAAATCACTCTCAACATTTTTCCCGCTAGAAGGGTAGAATCCAGGTTTCCCTGAGCAGTAGACTGTCAAGAGGAAGATTTGTGCTAAAGAAACTCATCTTAGGTTTGAACTTCTTACCATTCCTGTGGCATGGAAAATAATACCAAAATAGTATTGTAAAATACAGGATTGCATATCCTAGGATACAGGATTGCAATTATATAAGTAGAGGAAAACTCAGAGCTTGATATTGTATTAAAACAGTCACAACCCTAAACAAACAAAAATATCCCAAAAGAAAAGCAATAATCAAATCCTCTGCAAAAATAGCAGAAACAAAACATGCAGTAGGGAAAATGAACCTTTTAGTCCTTCAGTATTTTCTCAAAATAAATAGAAAACGTATCTAGATTGGCAGAATTTTACCGGGCTATATATAAACACCAGGTCAGCCAGTTTCCCTTTTTTTTCAAAGCCAAACTGTCCTGCCTGTATTCTAGTTTTTGAAAGTGTTAGTTAAAATAGACAGATAGCATCTTTTTGAATCACTCAAAATAATTCTGTCATCCTGCCTCATTATTTAAAGCATTTGCTCAAAGGGAAACTACATGGACCTTATCAGAAAACTTCATGCATTCAATAGTTTGTTGTTTTCTTGAAAGATTAATCTGGCATTTAGTAGACAATTATATTCCTGCTATAAATTCCATAGGATGACTCAGATGCTCTACAGACAATAAATTTTTTCTCTATTAAGTGTCTTTGATATTTATTTAGAGTAATTTCTAGAGAACTTCATTGATTAAGTCACAATTAAATTCAAAAGTACTTTCCCACCAGGGTACAAGTAATTAAGAGGAGCTAGATTCTTCACACCCTGGTATCTTGAGCAGAGAATGAAAAATGCTTATGGATGTGATATCATCATATCCACATTTTCTATTTCTTATGCACTAATGCAGAGACCACAAAGAGCTCTCTCCTCATTTTTCTCTCTCTTCTTAAAACTCTTCATTTTCAGACTCTGTAGTAGCTCCTAACACATGATGTTCTGTAAACTCTTTATCACTTCAGTTGTGCTTCACTGAATGTTTTCAATAGCTCATCGACATCCTTTGTGTAGTGCAGGGACTAAACCATGTGCTCTACTTCATTGCTAGCTATCCTAAGGAAGGAAATGCTGGAGACAATCCTTGACATCACACTCAGGTAACTCCTATTAAGCCCTTTAGGTGTCATGCTCAAAGAAAGCTACTAGGTGCTTTCACTGTAGTAGTCAGAACAAGAAAACCCATGGCCATCAGTAATAAGTAAGAGACCTGCTGAAGTATTATTAATCTCTGAGCTGCAACTCTGGACAAAGAACAAATTTGTATTAGGCCACTTATCTGGGAAAAAAAGGCACCTGAGTTCATTTTTAGTCTTTTCAACTGTCTGAGCCCACAGGTTTGTTCTGCTAATGATACAGAATCACAAGATCCATGAGTTGAGCAGGCACTTCCCTGGATTGCTTTGTGCAATCCCTTGATCAAAGCAGGGGTAGCTAATGCAGGTTGCTTAGGTTTGTGTTCATTTTGCTTTTTAATTTCTCCAAGAACGGAGATTCGCTGCCTTGTTGGGCAACCCGCTTACTCTTACAAAAAGGAAACCTTTTTCCTTATGTTTGTAGAACGAAATACAACTAAACACTCTTTATGAAAATGACTACAGACACCTAGAGCATTTTGCAGAAGCAGTGTTGGAGCAGGAACAAAAGAACATACTGAAGAGTATCAGACACTTGCATAACATTTTGCAAAACAAAATGCTTCTCCAAGAATTCTGGGTTCTCTGACTACATGCTGGACATGGCTGGTACATAATTACTCTTCTTCCTAGTAACTGCAATGCTGTGTTTTGGATTTAGGATGAGAATCATTGGAAAATACACTGATGTTTTAGTTGTTGAGTAACACAATATAAATCAAAGATTTTTCAGCTTCCCAGGCTCTGCCAGCAAGCAGCACAAGAAGCTATGAGGAAGCATGTCCAGGAGAGGGGATCTGAAGTTGCCGAAGGGATATTCCACACCATAGGACATCAGGCTCAGTGTGTAAACTGGAAGGAGTTGGCTGGGAGGTGTCAATCACTGTTTGGAGCCTTAGCTTGAGACTGGTCAGTGGGAGGTGAGCAGTTGCATTATGCACTGCTAGTTTTCTCAGGTTTTATTCCTCTAGCTTTGTTATCTTCCTTTTAAACATCATCAATTATTATTACACTATTTTGTTTCAATTATTAAATTTTTACCTCAATCCTTGAATTTTCATTGTTTTGCTTCTTATGCCACTGTGGAGTGGGAGATGGGATGAGAGAGCAAGGAACTGCATGGTGCTTACTTGCCCACTGGGATTAAACCATGACATTTGTGATACCGGGTGGAGAATCACCTTCGGGCTTAAAGGACAAAGAAGAGCAGGATTGTCAGTGGCTGGACCTGGTAAGCCAGGTGGCTTTTATTCCTCTTGCCGCGAGGGTGCAGTGAGATTTCGTATACCCAAAGCTGATTTGTAACAAGAAGTCAAACTGTACAAAAAAAGAACAAACCAGAAACCTGCAAAAAATGTCTACTGAAAGGAAACTGATTAGGCTTCTGTATTGCATTGTACTCTGATACAAGAGGGATGAATTGAAGATAGAGAAAGAATAATACAGGAAGAGATGCCTGAGTAGGTTTGTTTACAGTGAGACAGATAAATGGATCAGATACAGAGGAAACAGCAGCTTGATAGGATTTTGGGTGAAAAAGGAATACAGAAAGAGCTTTTTTTCTTATTTCTTGTTACTGTCCACCTTGGAAAAGCAGCTCTGCAAGCACATCTGAATCACTATACCTGTTTACTTAATTTTGCAGGTTGCATAATTTCAATCTTAACCTTTATTCTTTTGCATTTGCTGGAAAAAAAAGAAGCTATTTCAGCAGGAGAGAGAGAAAGAGAGTTGTGAACTGTTATGAATAATGTTGCTTCAGGCAAATATAATTTTCCTGAAAAATTGTGGAAGACCTGGTGAACTGCTGCCTGAATATCCTACAGTGGAAAAAATGTTTTATTCAGAACAATGATTAAATGCATTTAAATGTATAAGTGTGTGTGTGTGTGTACAGGTGCATAAGCACAGATGGAAAGAATTAGATGGTAAGAAGAAAGAATGCATCACCTCAGGTAGAGAAGTGAAACTAGTTATAAAGACAGAGATCTAATTAATATCATACTAGGAAAAACTCTCCAAATCATTCTTTTCTGACCCATTATAAGGACAGCTAAATTAATTCAGGTAGAAAAAACTCTCACATGTCCTTTTACTTCTTCAACTTCCCTGCCCATGCTCACAACCAGGCTTGATAGAGAGTTTTCTGTGAGTATGAAATAGCTGTCTGCTTTGTTATCTTTCTGAACCTGGATAAAAAGAGAAAAACTCCTGCTGGAAAACCTTTACCTGTGGTATTTCTGGCTAGGTTCAGATTAGGAAGTTCCATCAGTTTTTAAAGAAAGGTTCACTTTATGATATTTAGTAACCTCCACTGGCTTGGGTGAGTCAGATAAGCTTCAGATAAACATCTGACCTTTGCAGCGTTTATCCAAAGTGAAGGCAGGTTATTGAAGTGCACCTATCGCTAATTCTGCACTTGTTCCAAGTGGGGAAGTTGGACTGATGTTAATAGGAGCTCTGAGCACTGAGTGAGAGGAGATTATTCAGCAGATAGGCATACAAAAGGTGAGTTAACAGCACATGAATCAGAAAACAGAGCGGTGCCAGAAAATTTGTTCTTGTGATATGCCAGGCAGTTTGGTTTTTAAAATAGCAAGACTAGAACATAAAACTAAACTGATGAATTTATGAACCAAACCTTTTGCTTTCAAAATTGAGGCCAGCTTCCAAAAGGTTTCTGTGTACATGTGTTTGCAAGGTCTAAAAGAAATAATTCTTAATCACCAAAAACCATTCGTGTAGTTCATATATATTGATCTGGAAGAAGTCTGTTTAGTGGCTAGGGGTTGTAGGCTGGACGGTTGGGCTTGATGATCTTGGAGGTCTTTTCCAACCTTAATGTGGGGTGGGTATCAGGAGGATGGAGCCAGGCTCTTCTCAAGGTCATCTGGTGATAGGACAAGGGACAATGGGTGCCAGCTGGAGCAGAGGAGGTTCCCTATCAATATCAGAAGGAACTTCTTCCCAGGGAGGGTACTGGTGCACTGGAACAGGCTGCCCAGGGGGGTTGTGGAGTCTCCTTCTCTGGAGACGTTCCAGACCCACCTGGCTGTGTTCCTGTGCGACTTGGTCTGGGTGATCCTGCTGTGGCAGGGGGATTGGACTGGATGATCTTTCGAGGTCCCTTTGGATCCCTAAGGATTCTATGATTTCAGTTCTCTCTTCAAAATAACACCAGTCCATTCTGTATTGCACAGCATATTCCCGTGTATTCTTTACTTCAAAACACTTAACTGCCCAATTTCTTCTTTACACAAAATCAAAATTAATTGCTGTCAGGCATGTGCTTAGAAAGTAGCACAAAAAAAGGTATGTTTGAAACATCCCTGGCTGGGAAAATTTGCTGTGTGCTTTGCCACTCCCTCACAGAAAACCTTTGGTTAGAAGAGACCTTTTCTCCAGTCCTTGTTACCCTGCAAGGTACCCAGTAAGAAGACCACTTGCCCCCCCACCCCATATCTCCATTACTTCTCACTCCAT
This sequence comes from Upupa epops, assembly GCA_013397515.1. Lineage (NCBI taxonomy): Eukaryota > Metazoa > Chordata > Aves > Bucerotiformes > Upupidae > Upupa > Upupa epops. Next base: position 96,018 of record VZRI01008949.1, read on the forward strand.
TCTTTCACTTGGTCAATCGTGGAGCAGAGGTGGACATTGAGACCATTTCAAGGGGAACATAAAAAGCCCTACAGTTTATTGGCTTGTCACAAATTGGAGTGTATTTCTGATGCACCCACTCTGGAATGATTACTTCTCTCCCTGTTCTTGGCTTTGGAAACTCATGGGGTTTACATACACTACCTTAAGCAGTGTGGACAGAAGGAGTTCACTGGAAGTTAACAGACCAAGTTACGCTCCTTCAAAGCCAGGCTGTAGGAACTTAACAATGGCTTTCAACAAAACTAATGGAAGGAGATAAGCTATGAAAAGAGGGATCTTTCTAGAATTAATCATGCAGCTGCACCAATTTACAGAAGCTGAAGATACAGGCTTTTGCCTGTCTTCTTCCCCGATAAAGCTGTCTCTCTTTTTTAGAAAGAGAGAATTCTCTTCCTTTTTATTATAATTTCTATTTTTTCCTCAATGGGTTAGTTGTTCATTGGAATGCAGACCTGACCTCAGCTGAAAATTCATTGAATATGGGTCCTGCACAGCAATGCTTATCTCAAGAATCCCAGCTAAAACCCCCTGACCTGTGTATTTTCATTGTTCTCACCAGAACTCTATTATATTCATGATATTTTTGACAAAATACAGTGAAAGAACAATGCTAGGGATGTGAATACATTTCCTTTCTCCCTCAAGCAAAACAAAACCTAGCCAGCCTCAGGCCTCTCTGGATAAGAAAAAAAAAAGAGTTAATGCATTAAACATAGGATATATCCCGGAATTTTAATAGGATCTTTAATCCACTGAGTTCGGACATGTAATTGTTAACATTTTGGTTTCCATTATGTTTTGTGCTTAGAGTACCTCAAGAAATGAACATCTGGTATTAATAACTTCTCAATATAAAAAGCTCAGTAAAATTGCAACCTATTGTAGTTGGCAGATGGGTTGCAAAAAAATGAAGGAAAAAATGCACAAGACACAAGCTAAATGAATACACTGCAGTACAGATCCAGATTTAATTCAAACAATGCATAATGCATTGACTTCTAACAATAGGTGGCTATTGTGAGCGGTCTTTTCACATTTAGGCATATTCAGTAATGATTATTCATGTAAACAAGTTTTTTGTTTAAAATTAATGACCAGATTGTTTTGACTGGCATGATGGTTCCAGCTTTGATGGAAGATAGTACAGGCGTAATGTGGAAGAAGAATCTCAGAAGAGTAGAAACAAAATCCTCTGTTCCAAACAAGCTCTTTGCATTGAGTTACTACTCTTTGTTTCAGAAGTGGAGGAGACTGAACAATAAGTGGTTTCCTCCTTCCACCTGGCTCTGGCTGTGAAGAGTCAGGGAGTGTCATTGTGTGGGATGACATTTGCCACCATAAAGACAAGTTTGCAGCGCAGAGCTAGCTGGAGTTGAAAGCATTTGAATGAAGGAGAAATAGCTATTGACTATACTGCCATGTCTTTCACTTGAAACAGGGAGATCAGGTTGACTAAACACATCACTTGTCAGCTCTGCTAGGTCATTAACTTATGGCTTCCCATACTCTGTAAAGAGTTGAGTACCTTAGTTTGCAATTTCTTTCTTTACCACTTTTGTTTTCTATTTCTTCTTTTTATTTTTTCACCTCCAATTCTTGAAAAAGGTGTCACCATTTCTCTTGTCGCTTACAACCTGGTTTACCTGGGGTGACTCCAGGAAGTGAAGTACCATCTCATGGAGTTTGATATTACAGTGAATGGCAAAATTTTATCTGTAAAGTTTTCACTTTGACCTAAATGTCAAACTGTGCTGACTTTACATGGTGAACTTGGATGGCACAGAGCAGGTACCCCAAAAAATTACTTATGAAAGAGGATTTTTTTCATTCCTAGAGAATATCCTGTACCTGGACCAGGGTAACCAGCATTATCAGTACTGTCTGGGAGAGGATCTACCAGAAAGCAGTCTTGTGGAAAGGGATTTCGGGGTGCTGGTAGATGAAAAACTGGCTGTGAGCCACCAGCTCAGAATTGTTAGACGCTCTGGTCTTTGAATTTCCTGATGCAGACACTGCACATTCCAGAGTACTATGCAACTAACCCCCTTTTCTTGAAAACTCAAGAAAAAATTGATAGTTCAGTAGTCAGATTATCCCAAAAATGTGCACATCTAGCAAACAAGTGACTACTCATGTCTCTTCACAGTAATTATAAGGTTGGAACAGACCTCTTTCTCCCATATTATTTGCTTTACCATTTTACCCATTTATATGATAAACAACTTTTGGAATAGCATTGTTTCTTAGTACACCAGCACTAATGCATCTACTTTCCAGTCCTAGGTAGTGTCTGGCTATAATCACACCGAAAATAAAGAGCACTGGCTGTTGGCCTTCTAGTGGAAGGGATTAATGACAAAACACTGATTCAAGTGTAGAAGCTTTAGCTGCAAAGTGCCAATTTAAAATAAAAATATTTTGAAATTTAGGTTTTAAATGCTTTGAAACATCTCAGAGTGAACCAACAGGAAGCTACAGAATTAAACTCTAACCAGGTTTCAGTTTACCCAAAAAAACCTCCTTTGTTTACAATAAGGTTAGTTCTTAGAGCTGTTTTGTTGGGCTCCTTTTCTCATTTCCTCATGAAAAAATAAAGCTTTCTGTACAGAATGAAAAATCTGTCCCCTGCCCAGATTTAATAATAAATGAGGCAGGTCTTGGTTGTTATTTGGCACTGAGAAAATTGTCTGCCAATAAAAAACCCAACAATATTTACAGGGACTCCTCTCAGAGATATTAGCTATTTGAATCAATGGGAAGATACATTTGTGTGTAGCTGTCATCCTTAAACACTAGAGCTCTAAAGCTCAGCCTACTGCACCTAATACAACCTATAACATATGCAAATATGTAATTCACACGAGATTGCCTCCCAAGGGAATTCCTATTAGAAGCATGAAATGTATTGAAAGTGACAACGTTTTTAGTGCCATTAAGGTAAATGAGGTTGTAATGGGAAGTGCAAATTATACTAACTTCAATAATTTATTTCATACTTCCCATCAGGGTAGCTTTTACAAACAGCGAGTGTTCATAATTGAAATGTAAATGAATGATAAATTATGAAAAATGTATTATGAAAAGGAAAAGAGGGTGGAATAAAGGAAGTAAAGACAAGATTCTTAAAGCGCAGGAAAAACACGAGCCAACATGTTAATTAGATAGCATGAAATAATAGGGAAACACAAAAGCATACAGGAGTGTCCATGTAAATACAATATGGTTCACATGTCCTCAGCATTAGTGCAGTCTTGCTAGTTGTTACTGAGCAGGCATGAGCAGCAAAGGAATTGTTCTTCAGTTGGGCTGTCTTTGATGGTCCAGCCACTGGGGTTAATGTGTGTACATCTCCTAAGGGAGGCTTTGAGCTAATGACATTGCTGTACACCCATGGAACCTGAACTACACCCTCACCCATTTGAAAGACCCTCACAAGGATGTTTAAAAGGTAGACAATCACTTTGGCTGCTTCAGACGTGCTTTTTCCATCATGTTTGCACCAAGGGTGTCCTAGCAGGCACGAGGTCTGGTTAGGTAACAAAATGCATGTTCTAGTGTAATTAGCAACTATGAAGCAATCGTGATGTGTTCCAATGGAGCTGGTCCTGAATGCCCCCATTCATGGCATTATAGACATGCTTCCTTTTCTCAGCATTTTAAAAATAGGAAAACCTACCAGGCTGAGAAAATTTAATGGAAGTATGAATCACCTTAACTTGTACTGTTGCCGATTAGTCCCAGTATGTTACCGTTTTTAAACAATTTATAAGTTGCACCAACAGAGCCCAGAGATTAAAATGTTAGGTTACTGATCCAAGCAAATACTGCATATTAGAATAACACGCATACACCTCCACGAGTTCTGGAAATGCTAGCATTGTTTTTTCCAAAAGTATCTGTAGTTTAAGTAGAAGGTTAAAGATTAAAGAATCACAGAATCACAAAACAGTTTTGGCTGGAAGCTAGCCCTATCAGCACCACTAAACCTTGTCCCTCAACACAGCATCTACCCTTCTTTTTAATACCGCCAGGGATGGTGACTCAACCCCCTCACTGGGGAGGCAGTTCCAATGCCTGACAAACTTTTTAGTACAGATACTCCTGAACCACCCCTGGTGCAGCTTAAAGCCATTTCTCCTCGTCCTACCACCGGCCACTAGGGAGAACAGACCACTCCCTGCCTCTCTATAACTTGCATGCATGTAGCTGCAGAGAGCAATAAGCTCAATCTCCTCTGCTCCAAGCTGAACAGTCCCAGATCGCTCAGCCATTCCTCATATGACTCCTGTTCCAAACCTTTACTAGCTTGATAACCACCTCTGTCCTCTCTCTACAGCCCTTCTGTTACCCTGTTGCAGTGAGGGGCCCAAGGAGATCAGGTTTGTTAATCAAGACTTGCCCTTCAAAAGCCCATGCTGACTGTATCTGAACACCTGATTATCTTGCACATGTTCATTAAAGGAACACAGGATTAGCTGTGCTAATCAGCTTTCCTCAAACTGAAGTCAAACTAACAGGCCTGTAGTTTCCTGGATCACCCCCACCCCTTCTTATCGATGGCTGTTGCCACTCAGCCAGGACTGCTGGTAAATGACACACTCTGGTTTGGTGAAAACCCTTGGCAACTCTCTCAGCATCGGCTGAACAGATCATTCCTGTTCACATCGAACACAGGTGTCTCCACTACCCTCCATTACAAGTGCCAGGCTCCCTGCAGCCAGCGGCCTGGATGCCCACACGTGTGTGAGAGGGCTCTATCTGGTGCCCCCATCTTTCCTAACAACAGCTTTTTCCTGGGTCGCGACCTGACCACGGACCTCTACAAGGCACTGGCACCCTGCAACTTGAGGGGCAGTTGGGATGAGCGCCCTTAGCCTCTGACCATTTAGAATGACTGACCGGGTCACTGGAGGGGGCTGCCCAGAGGGAGTTGTGGAGTCTTCTTCTCTGGAGGCGTTTAAAACCCGCCTGGCTTGGTCTGGGTGATCCTGCTATGACAGGGAGATTGGACTGGTCTTTCCAGGTCACTTCCAACCTGTAATGTTCTGTTCTGTGACTTGGTCTGAGTGTCCTGCTGTGGCAGGGGGATTGGACTGGATGATCTTTCAAGTCGCTTCTGATCCCTGATGATTCGATGATTCTAACTTAACCTTGAACACTTGCAGAGGCTCAGCACCCCGCCCTGCGAGCCGCACACAGCTGTGGCACCCTCTAGGGCACACACACAGGCACCGGCTACTTATCCCGTGCCCTGACGGAGGATACTCACAGCCAGCTGGCCGATCGAGCTTCGTGAGACGCCGGCTGCTAAGTGCTGACTGCCTTAACCAGCCGTGCCGTGTGCCGCCGCACCACGCACCAGCTCCCCAGGGCCGACTCCATCTCCGCGCGGCTCCTGGCCGCACCCCGGCGGCGCCCGATTGGCTGCCACGGGCTTCCCGCTTCCCGCCCAAATTCGGGCTGTGAATGAGGGCCCTGAGCGTGGGAACCGTCCCGGTACCACCCCGTCCGCGCCCGATTGGCTACCATGGACTTCGCCCTGCCCGCCTGGGTTCGGCTAGTGAATGAGGTCCGTGAGCCTGGGAACCGTGCCCGTACCGCCCCAGTGAACCCCACCACCAACCCGCCGGTACCGCACGAGTGATTCCCTCGCCTCGGCCTTCCCTCAGTCGCGGCCGCCGCTGCCTCGCCGCCTCGTGCGTGGGCTTTGCGGAGCAGCGTTCGATTCAGTCTGTTCAAGGAAAGATCGTACTGTGCTTTCTCGAGGTAGGTTAGCTGAAAACAGCGCTATAGTCGGTAGGGTGTTTTGTTAAAGCCAAAGGAAAGTTTGCGATGCAAGCGGCAGCATTGGCTAGCAAAGAGACACCTCTGGCAAACAGTTGTGATTCGGTAGTGGTCAAGCTCTGAGACAAACGTCGTGCGGAGATTGAACTGCTGAGCGGCCGTGAATACAGTGCAAACGATTCTACTTACACTTTTCCTTAGGACAGTTAGCTTTTAACTCTCGCAAGGTGATGTGTAGGGAGGACAGAGAGGAGAATTCAAGCAGCAGTAGTTTTCCCATACCATGGGCCACACGAAGCCACGAAGCTACAGCTATTGCCACTCCATTTTATACCCAAATGTAGGGTCTAACAAGTAGTTCTCATCTGCTTTTAGGAAGATGGATAATGTCTCAAGGGTGTTGTAAGATATCTTGGGTATGACTGTCATCAGACTGCTCCTGACACCCCAAATCATGCTCTTTGTAAACATCTGCCTAGAAGTGCCTTGACAGTTGTGATGGATGCCTTGTGCCTTCAGGGCAGACACAAATGGATGAAGAGCAGCTGCTGAGCTGAAAATTTGGCAAGCCAGAGGGAAAAGTGGACTGTCTGATAAAAGCTCCTAGGGATGATAAGGTGGCATGCTAAACATTACAGCCAGCGAGGGGTCCCTGTCCTAGATTACTGAGCAATATCAAGACGAAATAGGCCACCTTCTCTATTGACACAGTATGTGGAAACAATATTCTTACATCTTTTGCTGTACTGAAGCTCCAGCCTTTCCTCTTGGTCTTGGAATGGTTCCTCGTATGGCAGTTCAGACAGAGCCTTACGGACAGCTCTTTAATGAAACATGGCACAAGTAATTTGAAATACGTAGTCCCTTGACTTAGAGAGTTTGTCTTGGAGAAGGATTTTTAAGGAACCTTAATTAAATACTCAGTTGCTGTATCTAGGTTGCAGTTATACAATAATGGAGATGATTGGACAGTAAGGCAATTCTTGTAAAACCAAGCTCAAATGTGCTCAAATCCTAAAAAACAATATGAAGAGGAACCACTACAATATCAGCAGTGACAGCTGATAATACCATTTTTACTGTGCTTGAGATTTTTATCATATGTAGTGAACAAGCTACTCCCAGAGGAGCTAATATTCTTAAGATCTGTGGACAAAAGATGCCTTCAGAGTAGATAGCTCTTCAGATCACCTGAAATGTACAGTGATTTAGATATCTACTAGAATAGCCTGAAGATCTCTCAGGCCCATGGACTATGCAGGAGCAGCTGCAAGTCAACTTAAAGGTTGAGCAAAACCATAAAGTCAGGTGGTCCATTAAGATTTTTAAATTTCATGTGACAATGGAGAAAGAACATTAATAAATAAATAAATAACTGCCTCTTCCCACACTCTTTTTCAGTGCACTCTTCTATAATGCTTTTATTTCTACTTAAAATGCATCATCTAACATCATACAAAATTAGATGTGAGAAGTGTTTTGCTTTGCCTCCAAGGGCATCTTCTAGGTTTAGTTTCCCAGTCCCTATTTGTAAATCTTGCACTGAATATGAAAGCAGCAGCTGATTAGGATAGAGCAGGGAGAAAGTGTTATGTCCACCTCTTAGTCACTTTGGACTATTTTTATCCTTGTAACCTGAACTTTATTGTTCCACAGAGACTTCCTGTATGTTTCACTTTCAGCTCTCCATTTCATTTCAAGTACTGTTCACTTTTCTTTGAGCTTTGTCTCAGAATCATAGAATCATTAGGGACCGGAAAGGACCTCAAAAGATCATCCAGTCCAATCCCCCTGCTACAGCAGGATCACCCAGACCAAATGGCCCAGGAACACATCCAGGTGGGTCTGGAATGTCTCCAGAGTAGGAGACTCCATAACCCCCTGGGCAGCTACTGGGCAGTTACTGTTTCACTTCTCAGTGAAAAGAGAAGCAATGCAAAATCACTTTGTCAAAGAATTGTAGCAGATGTGCTTAGGACTTCACTTCCAGTGGAATAAATTTGGATGTATCGCTGCTCCTAAGACAAAAAGAGCAATTCTGATTGCCCAAAATCATGTACAGTTTTCTTTTCTTCTCTATAAACATCTCCCCTTTAGAACTTTGTAAATGCAGTTGAAAGGTAAGCAATAACTTTTGAAACTGGATAAGTTTTTTGAATATGACCAATTTGTCATTTTCTTAATTGCAATATTCAGCGATTGACTTGATTGGAGGAGAGGACTGGAAATGTCAGAACCTCGAACCTGATACTGACATTAGATTTCTCCCTTGGGTACTCAGATAGCACTCAATAACTGAAGGCCAGTATTGAAAACCTCATTCCTGACAATGCACTACTTTGTATTGCCCTTGTATCAGGGGTTAATTACTCAGAGTGGGCAGTGACCCATTTCATTTCTGAGTGGAATGAAGGTTTTTTGAGAGTGTCAGGAGGGAGAGGGGCAGTTTCTCTGCGAATGGATTATCCTGTTAGTTGCAATGTTTTTCACAGGTCTGCAGTTGCTACCATTTACCTCGTAGATCTAAAGGGAATCTATTTTTCTATACTTGATGTTGATTGTCCAGAAATTTTCCAAAATATCTCAAAGGCAATTTATAAATGGCTAAGGATCAGGGTACATCTTCAAGTTTGCACAGAGCTACCTACCCTTCAAGACTATTATGGGATTTTCAGATAAATTGAAGCCTGGCATAAGTAGCAGCGAATTAATTGGTCTGAATGTGGTTTTTTCAAGTTTGATTAATTAATGTCCATAAAGCATTTTGCACTATGCAGACTAAAGGTCTGCAAGTGCACGAAACAAAATACCATATTTATTTATCTTGTACCTCGCTGTGTGTGGGAGTAGCTGCAGAGCAGCTTAGCACAGCTACTATAAATTACAGAGCCCTAAACTTCCAAAGCCACCTCCCTCTGCTGTAGCTCCATTAGTTTTGCTGCTCTTTTCCTGGAATGAAATTCATAAAGGAAATTCCTTTATGCAGTGGACATTGTAATAAAAATGAGGGGCTCTGCAGTGTTGCTTTACAGCTGTGTGCTTTGACACAGAAGATATTTCAGCCCGTGTGATGACAGTCTGCCACTCTGATGAAATAATGCGGCAGTCGCCTAATAACATAGAAGGAAAAGATACAACCTAAACACGCAAATACAGTAATTATCAATCACAAACAGAATTATCTCATGTGCTGCTATTCATAACGAGAGCAATACTTCTGCACTGCTTTTTCCCGGAGTCATTTGCAAAACACTCACTCTGTCAGTTTCTTTCCTTGTGGAAATTTGTCTCTCCTGCAAAATTTCATTTTCGGTAATGACACAAACCCCATTGGTTTAGTGACCTTGGCAGTTCCTTCACAGAGTATAGAACTTGTGTTATCTTTCCACCTTCACATGAACTGTGTGTCTTAGCTCCCAGGAGCTGGTCAGGGATGTGTGCTTTAGCCCAACGTGTGCACGGTTGAGGGATGCAATTAGTGTGACTGGCTTTCCTAGCTGTCCGCTTCAAGAGCAAGAGTTCAGATCCTCTGTGGGTCTAAACCCTGCTCCAGATTCATAATGAGACTAGGATGATTTATGTTAGGAAAGAGTTTGTGCCAGCTTACAGGTCTGTATCAAATTTGCTTGTATATAATAACACCCCTCAGAGATTCTATGCTTTGAAGTAGTTGCAACTGTTTGGTGTATTTTTTCTTGTGCTATGACAATGCACTGCCCAGAGTTACAGAGTTACAGGACTACTGTTATGTGAATAGTCCCAGTGAGCAACTGGGTGTAATACTTCTGCTTATAGAGATATGTGGTAAGTTGAATTTTTTGTTCACTTTACATAAGAACAGTTTCTCAAAGCTTCTGAATTGAGGAGATTGGGTGGTTCTTGTATTTAGATCATCCCTGATAATGAAGTAAAAGATGTCAAATGTCATTAGAGACATTGAAGAAAAAATCCCTGTGAAGGTTCCTCAGATGCAGAATAAAACCATAAATCTGAGTGAAAGGGTTTCTGTGAGATTTGTGGCCTTATCTCTGTAGGCTGTATGCCAGTCTGACCATTTGAGACAAGAGCTGGATCCCTTTATGTTCATAGGAACCCTACTACTGCATTAAGTGTCAGTTTACACACACAACATTGATTTATTTCCCATACCTGGGCTGTATTTTCCCAAACATATGTGGAGGGATCAGACTTAGATCTGCAACTATTCTCTTGCTTCTAATTCAATGTCGACATTCAGATTGTGTCTGGCTTGTTTCATGTTTTGTGCCAGATGTCAAGACAAGGTTATCATGGACACTGGACAAGTGGTCTGCTACATAGTGCAATGAACTGATGGGGATAGGAAAGGACGTACTTGTCCCTTGAGAGGTGGAGGACATCTACTAGAACAATACATATTGTTTAAATTTCTTTTGTCATCTCCTCCTTGTCAGGTCTTTGCTTCTGTTGTTTGATGTGGGGATATACAAGAAAGTGGCATCTATTTCTGTGAAAAGACAAATGCTGATGCTCTCATCCTTCCAGGCTGTGATGGAAGAGTCAAACTGCTATTCATTAAAGCTTTGTCAGCCTGACTGCTCAGGTCTCACTTGTCCGTGACCACATGGGCAAGATCAAATCCTTCCCTACCCACCTATTGAAGCGGCTGATTGTGCAGTTTGATCAAACATTAGTAGACTTAATAATTTCATTGTGGAAATAGCATATAAATGATGTTATGGATCAGCGGCAATTTCAGAAGTCATCATTACGTGCTTTTAGACATGACTGGAATCTGAACATCATTTATATTCTGAAATCCATTTGTTTGTGGCACCAAAGATTCATGTAGTGCATTGAATAATGAAAATGGAAAAAAAATACAGTTCATTAATAATTATATAGACAATAAAAGCCACTAATCTCATCCAAGATTGTCCTATTTATAGATACCTACTGAAATGGATGTTCAGTCTTCAGCTCCTTTCTTGCCACTATACTTGAAGAAACCCCATAGTATTAGCCCTATTAAACTCCAGATATCTGTGGACTCATGCAATAAATTGGATGATGTAAGACCCAGCCTCGTGAAAAGACCCCCCTCTCCATAACTACCTGAAGGGACATTGTAGTCAGGTGAGGGTCAGTTCTCTTTTCCCAAGCAACTTGTGACAGGATGAGATGGCAGGGCCTGAAGCTGTACCAGGGAAGTTTTAGGCCTTTCCTCGTGGAAAAGACGATCAGACACTGGAATCACCTGGCCATGGAAGTAGTGGAGTCCCTATCCCTGGAAGTGTTTAATGACAGGCTGGATGTGGTACTTGGTGCCATGGTCTGGCTGATGGGGTGATGTTAGACCATAGGCTGGGCTTGATGATCACAGAGGTCTTTTCCAGCCTCAATAGTTCTGTGATTCTGTGCCACATATTCCTCATATCACCTAAAGAGTGGTTCTTCTAAGAAGAAGTATCACTTCTATAGCCTTTTGTCTTTTCTTCTTTGTTTTTTTAGGATAATCTAATCACCAAGCTAGGATATTCTGGAAGATGCTCTCTCTATCCTTACTGCTAGAGCAGGTCTGTTTTGCATGAGACAAGTATTCTGTGGACTAGAGTAGTCAGAGCAGAAGTACAGGGTTGAAGAATGAAGGGATAGGATTGTCTTGAGAAATGTGGCTTTGTAAACCCCTATGGGGACCTCCACTACAGTGCTGAAAGATTTGGGATTTAAGCCCTGTTTTTACCTTAAAACAGCAGTAGCCCTTAGTTGTGGTCAATGAAATGAATTCTCTTTCTCAGAAGTCTGTCTGCAAAAACAAGCTATTAGTAATCTTTTTATAAAGTTACTAGGGTTAACACACCAAGGACTGTGATGCCACTTTTTTCTAAGTAAGCTCTGATTGCATGAATAGAATAAGAAAACTGCCCTAAATGTTCTCTCTGGGTCACCTAATTACTATGGCCATGTGTATCTCCTTGTTCTTTTCCAAACTGGAGTCTTTTTCTCACATCACACTTTTTTATAAACTATATGAGTCCAGTTTTTTAGTGAAAACAATATTGTAAAGTGATGTTATTTTCCCCCTGAACATGACACCAAAATGCAGCATAAACTCGTTAATTCTGTGCTTACAGACTTGTTGAGTCACTTCATGCTACAAAACACTACTGTGTTGAGTAAAATGACCTGGGTCTTTCCAGTTCAGTGTAACCAAAAGATGAAGATTTTAGCCTCCAGGGCAATATATTCTAAAGAAAGAAAAATAAACTCATTCACCAGATAATACCATGTAATTTATTACTCTAGAGGGTAAATTTTCAATGCAGCTTTATTTTAATGAACTTGTCTTACACAAGATTTCCCAGTACCAGTTTTAATCCAAATTCAGACACCTGAATATAAATGGTAGCTTATCTAAGGTAACTTAAAGATTCAGCTCAGACTCAAACCTACCGTAGTGGTCTCATTTGCAAAAGATGATGGGTGTATGGCTGACAGAATGCTTAGGTGCTTATTGTGACCCAGAGTCAGGTTTGTTTTTGCTTCTTCTTGTGTTCCCTTCAGTGCTGACTGAAGCAGTGAGGTATGAATGAATCATCAGAGCTAGGGGTTGTGATGGAACTAACTAACTAAAGGGAAGCAAACTGTTTCTGGCAATAAAACATGTACTGGAAGGTAGTAAATAACAGCAGCCTCCCTTCTGGGTTTGTTTGATAAAGTAAGTTCTCTTTAATACAGAGTCTCTTTAGAGACTGCCCTAAATACAACAGGGATTACCCTGTCTTCAGCCATCCTCTATGATTAAACATTGTCACAAAATACAGTTGAGATAGTTTAAGTGGCAAGATAGCATCTTCCTCTTAGCAATACATCACATGTGCTGCCTTGATAACACTTGCCAGTATTTAAGTTAAAGGAAACCAAGTATAAAACACATGAATCTAGAAAGCCCAGAGTTTGACACTGTAAACAATTTAACATACTTTTCCCTTTCTTTGTGGTTGTAAGGCATAAATTTGTATCTCTTACATTTGAGAGGAGTAGCTCTTGGGTTTTTGAACTTTATAATTAGCCCAGGTCCCTTCTGGTGGTTTAAGCCCTTTGGTCACTGTAATGTCTTCCATATCTAACAACTGCCAAAACTTTGACAACAGGATCTCTGACTGAAAGACAATTTGAAGTAAGAGCTTAAAATAAGTATCTGGTTTTGCTGTCTGGATTTTTCCATGTAACTGAAAACATGCAGCTGGAGAGTTACAAAGTGGGAATGCAGATAAAAGCAAAAGGACTTTGTGGATAAGTTTGTAAGTCACAAGGTTAAATTAAAAAACCCACAGATAACACCATGGGCAAATCCATAAAAGTAATAACCTTCTTGAAAAGCTGGATTTGACCTAGGTATATTTCATGAAGCAAAACATGTTCATTCAATATTCTAATCCCTGAAGAGTAATATAAAGGATTCATTAAGTTATTCACAGAGGCACCTATGGATAAAGGTACAGAGAATGGAGCTGACTACGCTGCTGTTTGGTAATCCTATCTGCTCTGATGATCAGCCCTGCTATAGTGATTATGGAATCGAGAAACAATATTGCAGAATTATAAAGCTTGAGACTTTAATTTCAATCAATGAGCACTGTGTTTTGGCCTCTGGATTTATAGAATGTCCCGTAAAATATTTTGGGTTTTCTTGGGGAAATATTGAGATGCAATTGCAGGATGTGAGAAGAGGGAACTTAGCTTGCATCTGGGAAAAAGCGTTGCTTCTGTCAGAGGAATTTAATCAAATGGGATATAGTTGTTACAATGCCATTCCCATCACTTGTACTGTTGTCAGACATGTGGTAGAACTGAGAATGGGTAATTCACTGGAGTGAATACCTCCTGCCCTTCCTGCATCAGCAGGAAGTGGCATCAGTCTTGCTCAGGCAAGTAAATACTAAGACAGAAAGCTTTTTATCTACATGTGATTTCCTGTAAATTCAACCACCTATATAAGTGTCACATCCACCATGTAGCACTGGGCTGAAGGAGGACTTCAGCAGTCCTGAGACATCTACACAGGAGTGGGCACCATTTCTCTAGACTTTTGCATCTTCAAATCTTGTTTGCCTTATCACTCATTTCCACACACAGCAGAGGTGATGGGGAACATACACTGCAACTGCACCCTACCTCCTTTATTTGGGAGACCAGTTTTATCACGCTCCTTTTCTCTAACTCTGAAATATGAGTTGCTCAAAGCTTTCATTTTAAAAAGGAAGTAGATTTACAGATAAAAGCCAGTCAAATAATCAAGCAAACTGAAAAATCCAGCAGTAAATCTCACTCTCTTGCTCTGTCAGTCTTGTTAATTACCACTTTATTTAATACCTTCCCCTTCTGCTAAAGGTTATGAAGAAGGATGATGAAGCCAGACACACTTGCAAGCTGGTATTTTATTAGGCAGAGATTACGCTCAGATTTCCATCTAGGCTCTCACATTAGGGACTCCCTCTGCTCAGTGGTCCGTAATGCCTGACCTACATATCTCTGCCGACCAGGATTTTGCTGGATGACTGCATTACCCAGCAGAATTTGACTCCCCTTGCTGTATTCATTTGTCACAGCAATTAAACCCGTGTGTTGATTTATTGAGTGCAGGCATGTTGTGAAATGTGGAAATGCATGTGACTCATTCTTGTTTTTTGGTTATTACACAGTTCAGCCCAAATTGTATTTGGCCATCTTTGTGCAACTTTTAACTTGCTTGGAATTCCTTTTGGCTTCTAGTGGTAAATAATGACCACATTCCTTCATTTTCTAATGTCTCATTCCCTCTCTCATTCTTTCTCTTGTACTTTATTTAATTCTGTTGTTCCATGATGCCACATCTTCTTTTTACTGAATGATCTGGATTACTTACATCCCTCCACATCCCTATGAGAATCTGAATGCATGAAGATGCATTGCAACCCTGACTGAGGATGAGTATACAAGATCCTAAATGATAATGTAGCCCTAATACCTCTTAAATTAGCTTCTTCAGTGATTGGATGAGAACTTGTGTTGTTTGAAAATGAAGAATTGTAAAAGGTTTTATCACAAAGTCTAAGGGTGTCCCTGGATATAATTCACAGGTAATTGCTAAGTGTGGGATGGCACCATGAGGAAACTGGGGGCCAAGTTTCATCAGATACTTTGGGTGCAAATGCAAATCATACATTCTGTGAATGTATTGGTGGAGACCAATCTGGAAAGGTTTTGGAGACCAGACCTACAGTGAGATGTTCACCAAACCCCCTGATTACATCATGTACAGTAGGTCAGTGGAACTGTCTGATACCCCAAACCAGTTCATATCCACATCCCTCAAGGCAATTCAAATCTCTCTCAGGACTCTGATCTGAAAAAAGACTTAACCTAAAGAGACCGAATTCAGTGGTGATCTGCTTGTCTTTGCTTCAGCCTTCTTCTAGCCCTCAGGGTTCTCAAGCTGTGCAGACAGCAAAGTATTTAACATTACAATGAGCCAGGAAGCAGATGTGCTGCAGTCTGAGTCTCCCTAAGCTCATATCCTCTGGTTCCTTGGAAGAGAAAATAGCCTTTCTTTATTCACCCTCACCATTGCAAGGACCACAGAAAAACCTTAACCACTCCTTTAAAAAGTTCAGCCCTGGAGGAGATTGTTCTTCTTTTAGGGTAAAACCTGTATTGCAGTGTTCCCTAAGGATATGCACACCAGTCCTTCATCAAACTGAAAAATTTTAAGCCTATGTTTTCCCTTCCAGGAGAAAATTTTAAATAGAAGTAGGACAGAAGAAGGGATTATAAGAAAGAAAGGAAGAAAAGTATAAAGTATAAAAAAGGGGCAAGTTATCCCTGTCATTCAAGGCAGACCCAGCAGTCATGGCGAAGGACTTCAATCCTCTGTCATAACAAGATGATTTCTGCAGTCTCAGTGAATATTTGTATTGTTTTAGATCTGTATTAAATGCAGACAAGCAAGGAAAAAAAATGATTGGAGTTTTATTATGCATATTTCCAAGCCTTTGCTGTTCGACAGCTTTCTAGATGTAGGACCTGTGTAGTTGCCTTTAGAAATGGGCATGGGACAATGAGAATGGGAAAACACGTGTTTGACCTTGGGAAAAAAGTCCCAATGCTGGCAGAAGGAGGAATAAACATCCTTGTCTTTGTCATGAGTGTGCTGCTCAAGAGGTCCCATGGTACTGTGGACCTTTGGGAAGACTGACTTGTCCTACTCTCCTACTCTATACAGTGATTCCAAACAGGTTTCACTGGGACCTGCGCCATGTGTGAATTCCCTAGTTACATGAAATGGAACTGAGACTATTGATTTTATGCAAACAAATAAATTGTTTACTTTCACCTCTGTTTGTTGTTCCCTGGAGCTTTAAAAAATGGAAACACAGACTTTTTCCTTATGGAGCTTTTAATTCACCAGTCTTTGCTGCAGGGTTACTGGCTAGTAGGAAGGACTCTGCTTCATGGTACATTTAAGAAACAGACTTGAATCAATTAATGTGTTTTCTGATTATTCCTTGCATTATACATGCACTACATGGGGCTGACACAGCAGCACAGAACTAGCAAAAGTGATAATATGATTGGATTCAAGACTGAAACTGAGTGGTTATAAACAAGAGTTATAGAATAATAAGCATCATTAGGGATTAGTCCAATCCCCCTGCCACAACAGGATCACCTAGACAAAGTTGCACAGGAACACATCCAGGTGGGTCTTGACCGTCTCCAGAGAAGGAGACTCCACAACCCCCCTGGGCAGCCTGTTCCACTGCACCATCACCCTCACTGTGAAGAAGTTCCTTCTGATATGTATATGGAACCTCCTGTGTTCCAGCTTGCATCCATAATCTTCCTCTCCATTGACATAGAACTTGTCAGACATAAAACTTGTCACAAGTTGTATTAATGTGCTTTTCTAATTCTTTCCCCTGTGATAACCCTAAACCTTGTAACAGTCTCCAGAAAAAATACGGAATTAATGTATATAATAATGGACTATTCACAACTGTGTATATAAATAACTGTCTTAAATCATCTCTAATATATTAGGTCCTCAATGTCATTTCTTTCCAAAAACAGGATGAGAAGGATAGCAAGGATGGGTTTCCTTGGCAACATGTGCTTGAAAGGGATGAGAACTTCTCCCTTCTTCCTCTGATTAAATTTTTTGTTGCTATTTGTTTTTCTTGTTGGACAACCTTGTGCGAAAGGGAGGTAGGAATGTGAATCAAACCACTGATCACTCCCAGCTGCCAGAGTTGGTTGCATACATTAGACCCCTGATTTGCACTGTTAGATCTCTGAATTTGCCATAGCTTATAATACAGTGTGGCACCTTCACTGAGAAGCAAACTCTCCTCAATGTGTTCAGAACCAGACTTCATTGTTAGCCCTGTTGGGATCCTGTCATGGTTATTCTTTTCCTTGAGGCTAAAACAAGAAATGGGGTAGGCAAATTAAATCCAGTAAGAAACTTACAGGATTAAAAGAATTTAAGACCCAAGTCTGTTTCACCTAATTACAGATGCGTAATGAGAAGTGGCCTCCATAGAGGAATCCCTGTACACTCCCATTTAGCTGTCAAACATCTAGAGAACCTTGTTGGTCTGCTTCGTCTTCTGCAGGCACAGTCTAGACCTGGGGTACAATATAAAGCAAGATGAAACATAAACCCTCCTTTTGTTTATGTGGAAAAAACTTACTTTATCTTTGGAAGTAATCTGGGTATTTGTGTGGTGGTAGTGGTTTTTCCATAACAGCTATTCCACACATTCATCTGGTTTCATAATGATTAATTTGAGCATACTCCAGAAATATGTTTTAATACATTTGCAATCCCACCAGAATAAAGCAAATTGCATTTTTACATCAGAGGACAAATCAATGACTCTGTCTTCTGGATGCACTGCAACTGAGCAAATAACCGTGCGCTGGGAACCTTGCAAAGTCTCAACTTCTTGTTTGTTTAACCATGATTGCGTATTTATAAATTACAGCAGACTTTTCTAATTAATTTTGTATAATGCGAATAACATTGGTTTGTACCGACCCGCTATATTGTAAAATCATGGCCAGGAAAACGTGGCACTCAGGAGTCACATTGAGTTTGAAGGGAAATGAAAGGCAGCCAGAGAGGACACCAGCCTTTTGTTTCACTCATGAGAGGTAATTACCAGCTTCAAAATACAAAGATAAAAGCCTTGCAATAAACTGACACCTTCTGCACATTAAGTACCCGGGATGTTTTTAATATGGTCAGACACAAAGGAGATGTACAAATGAAAATGTGATTTTGAGTCAAGCCTGGCAAAGCAATATTATTTGGCAAAAAGGTGGCTCCAGTGGATTTCCTTCTGTGCTTAAGCAGTCAGAATCCAGAACAGCACAAGGTCCCATCCTCAGGAGTGCAAAGCTCTCTGGATGCTTAAGTCTTTCTGCAATCAAGCCTGTGGTCTATGTAGTCAGGACATCATTTGGACATGAGCTGGCAGATACGACACACAATTGATGGGAAGTAAAAAATGCCCAGTAGACTGAAGCCAAGCAGGATGTCTCAAAGGGCATTAAAGGCCTGTGTTTAGGTAACTGAATCCTTCCCTTGATCTCTACATGTCCGTAGTACATTGTGCCTGAGCTCAAGCAGCTGATAAATCCTATTTGCTTTTATGAGGAAATTCTTGTTACGGACATCTGATTGGCAGAGCTAAGAATTTGTGTTTGGAAACTTTTAAAGCTAAGAATTTCCTTTTCTACACAAAATACTGCATTTCTGGAGCCTGGCATACTGCTATAAAATTATTGTAAACAATGCACTTAAGACTGATTCAGAGTAACTCTAGTATTTGTCCCCTTTCTTTGCTGTTGTACTTAGAATGCCAGGTATCTCTCAGACCATGAAGTTTTGTGTTCATTGTTTTTCCCTAGGTGGAAGGGTTTACTACAAGTTGGCAAGGACCCAGGTTCTTCACCCCTCTTCACTGGATGCTTAAGGTGAGAAAGCTGTTAACCCATAGTTTGGGTAAGGTATATTTTGAGGTTTCTTGTATTTTCTCAACACAGTCTGCTGCTTTTTTCATTGATTAACAGCTAAAGTTTGAAGCTACACCACCACCTTTCCCCTCCTCAGATCCCAAAGACTTGATGTTTTTTTACACATTGACTACCCAGATTTGCTAGACCTTGCCATACATGGCAGTGCCCTAGCTAAGCTGAAATTTTTAAGCTGAAACAATTCAGGCAATACTCACTTGACAGCTAGACAACGGTTATTATTTCTAAAGTAGACTAAAATCGGTTGAGGCTGACAGCACTCTGGACAAATCCTGGGAACAATCTTTGTGACTTTTTCAGTTATCTTTGCATGCTGTCATCATGCCTACAGGTGCCACACCCCTAGGAAACACAAGGTGTTGGTGTCACCCTAATAAATTCAATGAGTAAATGAGTAATCCTAAGAAACTCAATGGAGTTGTGATGATGTAAACGGCCTGAGAATATAGCCTGTATTATTCTGTTCATACTCTGTGGCTGACAAACATAATGAGGAAGTGGCTGTCGGTGTCACAGTTCTGCAGTCATGTGAGCAACACTGCATGCAGAAATCCACTGAAAAAAGTGTCCATTATGCTGCTTGCATTTAGATTTTGCTCTGTTGCACTGTGGCAATTTTTGCATTCAGGATTAGCATTCTCAGTTTAAATGTTTGCTTACATGAAATGCAGGTTGTAATTAAATGTCAGGCTGCTTAATTGTGCCTTCATTTGTATAAATTAGAATGCTGCTACAGAAAAAGACAAGAAATAAACCACCCTTCATTTCCCTCTTGGTATTTTATTTGAATTATTAGTGAAATAATGGAAGACAAAATATTTTTTCAGGAAATCAGTGTTAATTAGTATTTCACAGGCTGGAAAGGATACGTTGCCACAGAGCATGTATCACTTGCTTCACAAAGACAAAATGCTTCAATAAAATGTTTTTATGCCCGTGAAGTAAGGGATGAGCCCTGGCGCAGCAAACCAGCGTTCAGAGACTTTTCCTCATCCTGCTTGTTCTAGGTAATTGTCTGGAGCCAGCACTGAGAAGGAACGTGGGCTTGAGTAACATTAATGAACCTGGATCCAAAATGTAAAATACAGAGAAATTTCTTCTACTTGGAATGAAGGTGCCTGAATTGATCATAAAATCATGGAATAGTTTGGACTGGATCGGACCTCAAAGATCATCTAGTTCCAGGCTCCTTGTCATGAGCAGGATATCACTCACTAGACCTTGCTGCTCAAAGCGCCATCCAACCTGGTTTTGAACATATCCAGCTATGGAGCATCTGCACGCTCCCAGAGCAACCAGTTCCTGTGTCTCACCAGCCTCACAGGTAGGAATTTCTTTCTAATTTCTTATTTAAGTCTTCCCTCAGGAAGGCATTGCCTTCCAAGAAGTAGGAGGCTTGCCTGTTGGCGTTGCTTTCCTCAAAGGAATGCAAAAGTTATGTCAAACTCTTTCCTAGGGGTAGGGTTGCAGGGAAAGAGAGGTTGCTCTATATTTCCTCCTTTGAAACCTTGCCTGTGGGCAATACCTTATTCTTGGGCAAAAGGGTAGGGAGAGAGAAATTAAAACAATATAGAATTTCATATGCAGGGGATTGAGCTGATGGTTTTATTTGTCCTGGTTGATGCTTTTGCTTCTTCTTTCTTATTCTGTGATGGGAAAACCGTTGTCAAAAATACATGAGCAGCCTTGGCAGCCAGGAGCAGACTTTGACCCCTCAGACCACTGGACCGTGTAAAAACGTGCATGGTTTTGTGTACAGGGGCAGATGAATAGGAGGGATGCCTCCAACCTGAGTGCAGTGACCTACTCTGAAATAGTTAGGGCTCTCCCCAGAAGATGGGGCCTGTGAGTACAAACTTTATTCACAGAGTAAAAGCAAAATAATTCTTTCAGTAGATGGGCAAGTTCTAAATAATCGCTCGATACTCACTGAGCCCAGCTGAGTTCTCTTCTAATTGGTTTTTTATGACCATCACCATGAAAATTCTGGATGTTCTGCCTATCCTTGTACAGTACCAGCTGCTTATTAAACCTGCCTGTTACCTGAGGACCAGCTGACAACAAATGGGACATTTTGAGGTCTTCAGCAAACTGTTGCTTCCTTGCAGTGGGGAATGAAGTGAAAGTAGTTTGTGTTCATATTAGCTATGCTGGGAGGTAGCACTGGCAGGTGAGACTGGGTGTAGGGAAAGCTAGCAGAGCAGGAAAACAAAGATCTTAATCAAACCCTTCCTAACATCTACTTTCCAAGAAGAGCTTAGAAGGGAAAATACAAGAGTCTGGGGTGGAATGAAATGCTGCCCTCTCTAACCCATGTAATTAACTTTTCCTTAATGAATTCTCACAATTTCACTACGTAAGTCTGGGATTCAGGAAGTAAAGGGTCCATCTTGCTTCTGTACTCAATGGTGATCTGTTTCTGGGATGGTAACCCCATACAGGGTTTGCTGCAAAGATGACTTTGACAGAGCAGTGCAGTGCTGCAATAAAGCAGCCGTGTATCTACATACTAGGACTCCACAACCTCATTAACTTTTGGGAACAATCCATTGTCTCATCCTAACTGAGGAGATGTTACTTCATTTCTCTAGGTATCTCATTTTCCACTAGTTATGGTCTTCTCAGTTTTATTTTTTTAATAAAGATCACCTTTTCTAAAATAATTTGAGCACTGCTGATGCAATCCTCTCCTTTGATGTCGCAGTTCCTGTTATCAAGCAATGTAGAGTTATCAGTAGACCAACTGAATTGCACTTCTAATAACTTGTAATGAGTATTCATACCATGGTTGTACTCTAAGATTTCAACCAAGGAAATGGTTCCAGTGTGGGAGATGGAATTATTCCATCATAGGAGATGCCGTATGAGTCAGAGGATTTTCTCTCTCTCATCTTCAGGGAGGCTAGCAAACCATGATCTTAGCTGTACAAACAGGTACATTGAAGTGAATTTGTTGTCACTGTTACTTTTTTGTTTTTAACAAGCAAAGCCATTATGACAATACCAAGAGTTACAGCTGAACAAGTTATAGGATCAAGCAGACTTGAGAATGGCAGTTACAGCTGCTGGTCAGATTTATCTTTGATCCATCAGTTGAAGCATCCCTAATTAAACTGTTCAGATTCTTTTTAAGCCTGTTTCACTCATCTCTATTCATGAAGGTGAAATCATTTCACGTGCAAAACTAGAATGACCTCCCTGATAAGTCTGTGATAAAAATGTAGCTGACTACAGCAGACAGACAGTACTTACAGCTGTGAGACAAGTCAGGTTGAATAAGGCACTTCTTTTCCACTGTCTCGGAAGGACAAGGAGAAGAGGAAGAGTTGGGTTTGGTACACTTCTCTATGACAGAACAGCAATGCAACATGTAAAGAAAATGTATAACTTCTAAGGAAATATCTTTTTAGCCTTCATTCAAGAACATTATTTAATATTTAGGATGAGGGAAATAATTTTTCCCAAGTGTCTACTGAGGAAACAATGAAACGTGACACTGTTTTGAAAAGAATTCACATGCTCATTGAAGTAAATCTGCTAGGCCTGCATTTCTTACAGGAATGGTAAGTGTTGCATGTAGATAAGCAAATCTAAACCCATGTTCTTACAGACAAGAGGAGATACTGTGGCTGGTCACAACTTCCTTAATATCCTTGTCATGTTTGTTTGGCTTTTTGGTTATTTGTTTGTTTTTAACAAAAGAAACCCTCCCCAAACTTCAAGGGATATCATGTTTCCATTCAGCTCTGTGAGCTAGGGCTTGCTTTGTCTCTTCTTTTTTGTGGTATTTTTTCAGAGGGTGCAAAATGCTTTCCAGGAAAACAGTGCCAAAAATGAGAGGTGTTTTTTCTCAATTAACTAGAACCTGGAAATGAATAACAGTTATTTTAACAGCTTTGTAAAAGCCCATTTCTAATAACATATATTATGTGTATTCTAATACCACTTTCACCAAGAGTATTTAATCTCACTCTGCCAATACCCTGAGAGAGGCAAAAGATGTGTAGTTGTGTAGCCACAGCTAAAGAGAGCACATTATCTCCGGGACAGATGTTCCAGCACATTATCTCTGGGATAGATGTTCCTTCCCCTGTCCCAAAGATCCTTTGAAGTAGTTTCTGTGCTAAAGTTTATTGGATGACATTTAACACATTAGCATCATGCTAACATGCTTAAATGATTCCTGGATCCGTAATAGCCCTTGTCATGCAATACACACTATAACTGTGTCCTAGTTTAGTCAGTCATGTTTGAATAATTCATGAAGTTCGAACTTGGCTTATTATTCTAATGCCTTAAGGACAAGATCAGCTTTACATGAGCTGGCCTCATCAACAAAAAAGCTGCACAATTCTTGAAAAAGTCAAAACACAGTTATAACTATCACAGGTTGCAGAGACTTGCAGTATTCCTCACACTGTTCTCACCCATCTCCTGAAAATAAGTGTGATTTTGCTATCATGGTTAATTAAGTTACAATAGCAGCAATTTGTTTAGGCTTTTTTTGTTGTTTGGGTCTTTTGACTGTCATGTGCTCTGGAGATAGAGTAGTCCCACTTCTACCTAAGCAAGATACTAATCTGAACTGAGGTTTGAAAGTATAAGTGATCAAAATTCATTAAATTAATCTTTTTTGATTTTTATTGCCAGAGATTTCAAAGACAAAGTGCACTGAAGTGCTGCTCTCTTTAATAGGAGTTCCATTTAGTCACTATAGGGGGAACTGGTTCTTTGCCTTTGAGCTAAGCTTCACCTTTTCCGTGTCAGTCAAAATCTGAAGAGAGTTTCATCTGCGGACACCACCTGAGTTCTAAAAACTTCTCTAACTCCTGGAATATTTATGTTTCCTTTAACCAATTACCTTGGATGTGTAACCTTATCAGAAACCTTTTGAAACTCCGAGTTGATGGCAACCCCTGTGGTTTGCCCATCTCACCATAGCAGAAATAACTTCAGAAATGTGTTATCTGTTTCTTTGCTCTGCAAATTCTATCCTGATGCACCTGGAAATACGATCACTATCACTAATAACTTTTATCTCCCTCTATTATAAGAGAAACAAACAAAGCACTCTAGGCATATAAAAAAGTGCCAATTTCTTACCCTGGTCTCTGCCTCCAGTTTTATATTGGTCTGAAATTGTTGGGGTTTGTTTCATCTTCTGTCCACTACAAATGGTTTCAGATAAGCATCTGAGGTTATTTATCCAAATAAAAATCAAAGCCTACAGTTTAGATCCACAAAGGTGCAAAAATGCATAATGTTTCACTGGATATAGACAATAGAAGTGGAAACAATAAGTGAAGGAGAAGTAGCTAAAGATTTAAACTTGAGTTTATTCTTCAAATAACATAGCTAACTATTGCAGTGGTCATTTTTCAGCATGAGCAATATTTATTTTTCTATTCTATAGAGTTAATACAACATATAACATTTTCATTCTTGTTTTCAATCGCTAGCACCATAGACTTCTGCCCTCTCACCCACCTAGCCATCTTACTATTTCTCTTTCCTCCTGTTACCTTTCAATAAATTCACAGTGACCTTGACTGCCCCTTTTGTATTTTATTGGAATGGTTTCAATTTTTAGTGTCCCTCAAGCTGCTCCTTTACTGCTTTTGGGTATTTGATTTGTTGCCATCTTCAAGAAAAGGTGAATGAGCTACTGGATTATTATATCTGAGACAGTGTCTTGATATACTATCTCTCCTACACTTCTGCCCTGTGAAAGGACCATGCAAGCATTCGGCTTCTCCCTGCCCTCTTGTTTTTAATTCAGATGAAAAGTTTAGAAGGCACTTCTATTTTAGAATCTTTCTTTGAATGGTATTGGCCTACGATAGAGGTAGATTTGAGCTGGATAAACCGTGGCTCCTAGTCATACTGGGAGTTTTTGGTCATGTAGCCTGTATATGTTCTTATACACTTACATTTCACATTTGTTCGAGGTAAGGAAAAATACTTCCTTAAAATGTGTAAAGCATTTTTAACACTGGTAGTAGCCTGGAATGCTCTCCCCGCTCTTTTCAACAATATAGTCTGATTTTAATAGACTTCTGGCTTTTGCCCTGATGGTATGAGGAAACTATTCTTCGTTTATGTGGAATGAAGATTTCTGTGGGGATTTCCTATTAAACATCTAGTATGTGGCTTCCAGTGGCCCCGAGCAGTACAGTAATCCTGTGTTCAGCTAGTTATTTGCTGTTTTATTCTGCTATTCAAATACAGGCAGGGAATAACAGGATTTTAAAATAATGCATGAGGATAAGATGGAAATAAAGCATTTATCCTCCTCCTAGTTCTGAAACCTAAGACTGCTTGGTGAATCAAAATGCTCTTGCTGGAGTCTGAATGGTTACCAGATTCTTTTAACTTACACCAGAGAGAGTAGCTGTATTTACAGAAGTTCCAGGAACACAGTGTTTGTGTGCTTTTCCTCCTTACAGCTGTCCTGGAAAGCTCCCTTGAAAATGGAAAGGGATTGATTGCATTGGTAGATCAGAAGCCGTGGTCAAAGATCACATGAAAACTGTTTTTCTCATTGTCGAAGTAATTATTTAGCCCTCTGTTTTCATACCCACAATGGTTGGTTCCAAGATATTTGTGTCTGTAGGTATACAAGTACTATTGATGGTAATGGGAACGATGTTCCACCCCCACTACTGTGGAATGAGATCTAGTTTTAATCAGGAAGGCCTCCTCAGGATGAATTTGTCTCTGGATATCATCAGAATTGGAGAATATAATCTAAAATCCCAGAAAAAATGACAGTGAGTGTTTTAGCACCAAATTTGATGGAGCCTTTATTTCATCTACTTACACTCTCGTCATGTTATGAAGTGCATGAAAATCTTAGCTCTAACTCGCTCATTACCCCTCCAGTTTAAATGTTTTGAAAGATCCAGTTCATCAACTCAAAATGCAATCAGCTCAGCCAGCTAAGTGAGTACAACAGAGGAATCTGTACTGGTTGCCATGCAAGAAAGAAATACAGATTGATTCATTAGAGTCTGTCTGCCTTTTGCTCACCTGCTCAATCAGCAAGCACATCCTGTTGAAAATTCAAAGGACTTCCTGGTAAATTAATAAAAACATGGAAGCAGTTCCTCCCCATCAGCAGCTTTAACACTATAGTTTTCCATCTGCTTTGAGCTCCCTGGGTGTAAATTTCTCCTTGTGGTTCCTTGGAAGCAGAGGGTCTTGAGACATACAATCATTTATAACTGGTCAGCAATAATTTGTAAGAATGCTTTCACCCATGGGGGAAAATAAAAGCAAAAAGAAGCAAAGGCAAACAAACCAGCTAAATTAATTCTGCTGCAGTGTTTTTAGCATGAATGGGCAGCAAAGGCACAGCCCAGGGGTACCACGCATCATCATTTATCATGACCAAGATAATTTATATCCAGATTTCCTTCACTGCAGGAGGTCAGACTGAGAGAGAAATCTCAAGCAAATAAAGGGCTTGTGTTGTTCTTGCTACCTTTAGTAAAATTCTAAGTGCTTATTTACAGACCCCAGACTTGTGTCTGGAGCTGGGCATTTACCTAACTGTGTGTCCTCAAATGGTTTGCTGAGTTAATGAAGTGTGAATGGGTTTCAGTGATGAGCACAGGGGTTTTTGTATCCAATTTCTCAGTGAATAAACCACTGTAGTCCAGTTAAATGGGCGTTCTAAATTAAGGATGCAGTTACTGTGTTGGATCATCAGGCTCATGTCCTTCTGACTCAGATAAAACTTATTTCCAGAAGGTATTTTGTAAAGAATTAGAACTGTCTTTTGTAATGTATGAAGTGGTTCGAGAGACTCCTACTGATTCACCCAAGAGCCTCTTCCGTAGTGCATCATTTCAGGGGTTGTCTGTGACTCAGTAAGAGCAGTAGTGCAGTTACTGTGAGTTACGTATGTTTGTAGCAGTGTATGCCAGTCACCTTATTTGTTTTCCCTCTGAAGAAATAAATACACTCACACTCCTGGACTGTTCAAAGAGTAGAATCCTCTTAACTGCATTAGTCAAACCTCAGATGCTTGAGTCATTGCCTGTGTCTAACTAACAACATAACGTTGACAGTAGCAGATAATTGCATTTTCCTTGGATTCCCTATATGTAGCATACTGGATTTTCCTTCTGATGGATGTAATGGTTTGGTTGTTGATGGGTTTTTTTACATTATTGCAGTGTAATTGTTGATGCTTGTATGATAGCTCCTTCTGAGAAACCTTCTGAGGTTTCCCGACATGGGCATTAGCCATTCAGCATAGTCAATAGGCAACAGATGAAGACCAAAGTGTTTCCATGTAGGATTCTGTATGTAGTGTTCTGCATTTCACTGAGGTGTCTGAATTGCCATTGTAGTGTGCAAAGGCCTGGTTTGATAATCAGCAGGGATGGACTTTATTTTTTCTTCCATCCCTCTCAACATAGTCATTTACTGCCACTTGATATGTTGTAGTGTATCCAAAGCACCCATTAAGCTGTCAGCTACTACTAGGTCTGCTTGGAGTTTTGCAGCCAGGAGGGATAAGTTTTCCTTACGAACCTTGATCAAGCCTTGTAATTGCATACAGGAGGAAGGGAAAGTCTGTTCAAACACCTGAGATAGACATCTACGCTTAAGGGTCTGTAATAGGAGCTGAACACCATCCTAGCTCTACAGTAATAACAACAAAGGCAGGCTGCATCTTTGAGTAAGGTGGAATCGAGTTCTTTCTTTCCTTGAATGGAAGCCAAGTTTACTGACTTCATCCTGTAGTTGTAATGTGCAAGTGCTTTATAACCACTCAGATTTTCCCAAGATGTCAGGAAGTATTTTCACACGTCTGTTTCTGTGGGGTGTCTAAGAGTCCTCTGAAAACAGGGGTATGTTGAAGTCAGTAGGCTCATTTTACATTAGTGTAAGGCTTTACTTACCTGTATGCCCACAAAGTACCTATAGCCATTATCCTCTACCTATAGCATTTAATGGGGAAACTGATGTTGCTGACTTACTTGGGATATGTCTTGTTTGGCTTCAGACTAAAACTTTCCAAACCCCATTTTCTGAAGTGTGAACCTATTTGGTAAACATTTGTTCTTTTTCCAGAGTGCTAGAATCTATTTTTAAGTTAAAGTTGAGTTTTCTTTTCCAGCCGCAGAAGTACAGCTCTCGCTTTAAGCATCCTAAAGCATGTGGTTAAGAACAACCCACTCATCATTAAGATCTGGTAGCGTTCTGCATGGGAATATCATGTAACAAAACCCAAAATTGGAATTGAAAAAACAAAAAACCCCAAACAACAAAAAAAGCAGGTGAAATACTGAGGTGTTTGCTTCAGCAATTTAAGTCTCATTCATCTTCAAACGGACTTAATGTGTTGTATTACAATCCAACCAAATTACTTTCAGATCTGCCATGAAAACAAATTCTAGCACACAATGGGCTTAATTATGCTTCAGAAAATAGGAGCATCACCAGTAGCAGAAGGAGGCACTAGAAACTACCTGCTCCATTTTCTTTTGCAATCACCTTAACATTTGTGATGTGTATTAAAAAAAAATCAACGAATGCATGCACATAGTCTCATTTGGTTACTAGTTGCCCTTCCATTCTTTCTCAAGGTCTTTGTAGATGTAGTATGATGTGAATCTAGTTTTCAACCTTTACCTTTTGTGACTCTTATTCTTTAGCTGCTCTATAGTTGCATAAGAGATGGCCACTTCAGCAGGCCCAGCAGGGGTAATTGGGCGCTACAGCAGTTTCCTTTTAGAAAATTGTGATAACATGCTTTCAGTGATGCAGAAACAAAACATTACCTTCCAAATAAAGAATTGTCTTTTAACTCTTTAGAGGAACAAAAGCGTTTGAAGTACAAAACTTAACAGAAGGGCTGAAAGTTGGGGCACGACTTAGAATTTAATCAAACCTAGAAGGTTCTCTACAGGAAACAGGGTACACTGTCTCTTCTCAGCTTGTCTTTATCTTTCCCATGGTAACCAGGTGGTTTTGGCTGTTATATTCAGCTAGATTCAACGAACACTTTCTATTCCAAGTCCACGGTGGATTTATCCTTGAAAGGAATTTATCCTTTCATTGCAGGCATAGTCTTAAGAAAACAAGACAAGTGGCGTATAGAACAGAGCCTGCTTTTCTAGCTGATTTACAGGTAAGGCTGTGCAGGATTTATTATCTTGTTAATGACTTCATTTTCTCTGGCTTCATTAATTTTTTTCACTTCCCTGATGCATCCACATTTCAATACAATGACAGATAACTGTTCTTCTGAGTCACAGTGGGCTGTCTAATCTGAAAAGCTTCTCTGTGCCATGTATTTTCTTAATAGTTTTTCTTTGGTAGTTTTAGTTGTCCTGGAATTCTGTCCATTCCTTTGAGAAGCCATGGATATTTCTGTGCACCAACAGATTCTATAGCCAGAGTTACTATCTTCCTTTTTTTTCTTCTATTAGCCAAAGTAAGGAACACACGCTCACACAGAAGAAGGCACAAAGCTAAATTTCATGTTTTAAATATTTTATCCAGCTCAAATTTTCCATTATTCTATTTCAAGCTATTATGAGTTCCTTTTGAAGAGGCATACAGAATTCTTTCCTCTCCCAAGAGTCCTGAAATGTAATAAGAAAGGGAAGGAGATATGCTTTAAAAATGTATAGTGAAGGGTTATAGTGGGTGACATTGCAATTAGAGGTTAAGAAAATGCTAAACGCATGTTGTCCTTTTAATGGAGGTTCCTATTCAGATCTCTCTTCCTCCCTGGGTAGCAGTGGGTATACAGGGAATCTGAAATGGATGCATGCAGGATCTGCTAAATGTGTTTCTAATTGTCTGAGTTTAATAATTGATAATATAGACATAGCTAGCGAATTTTTCTTTCACATAAAAGATAATTGTGCCTGAGTATAGTCTGAAATTAAATGTGTTAAGTGCTCCAGGGACTAGCACGTACGTGCTATGAAAGATCATTCCTAACGATCAGTGTAAGTTGGAATGTGTAACAGCCTTTATTTATTTGGGCTGTAGGGGCATTGACAGAGACAACACGGGGTCGGTGAGCCGCAATGACAGTGACGTCTGTTCTCTTCCCCACAAGGAGGCAGTAAAAGCTATTGACTACCTTCATCTTTCTATTGTTTTCTTCCCATCCAGCCGTTCAAAACAGGACCTCTGGCCTTCCAGGCTC
The DNA here is from genome assembly GCA_013397515.1 of Upupa epops. Lineage (NCBI taxonomy): Eukaryota > Metazoa > Chordata > Aves > Bucerotiformes > Upupidae > Upupa > Upupa epops. The sequence continues at coordinate 126,082 of VZRI01008949.1, forward strand.
TCCTTCTAAGGTGACCTGTCCTTTTTTTGTGTGCAAACTTCTCTTTTATCCCCTTTCATTCAGTCTCCTGCACCTCAGGGGAGTGAAGAAGGGGTGGAAACAACCGCTTCAGGTTTCTCCTATTTTCTAGTCCAATGCTATTTAGACAAAGAGGAAGGATTTTTCAAGGACTAAATGGAGCAAAGGGCACAGGGCATGTGAGCAATGACTTAGGAGGGTATAAGATCCTAAAAATTTGGAGAAAACAGGCAACAAGGGAGGTGAAGTGAAAACTCTTCATTGTGGGAATCTTCCAAGAAACAGATGTCAGAGTGCATTGGAAGGAAAAGAGAGAAATATGTGCTGAAATATGATGGATGAACAAGACGAGAAAGAGGGCAAGAGAAGGAAGGGAAGGAAGAAGAGGGAACCATGGGAGATTTTATTCTCTGCTTTTAACAATCATGTAACCATGGCAACAGATGTGTCAGGACAGTTATATATTTCTAGAGAAAGAGATAAAGCTCCTGGGTCTAGAAAGTCGATGGAAGAAAGAAAAGGGCTGTGGGGTACAGAAACTTTTAATTTTGATTTGTTCTACTTCATTTCTGGAAGAGGGTGTAAGTGTGCAAAAGGCAAACAGGCAGCAATACTTCTGGCAAAGATAATACATATTTACACAGATTAAGGTTAGGTTTGAACAGAAACTTAACTGAACCTAGAGCAGTTTTGGCTTCATAGAGCTGTGAATTCAAGTTCAATGAATCTGTCTGTTGAGATACCTGATTTTGACTTCTTTTCTAAAGGAACAGGGAACCTCTATTATTGAGTAACACTGTGGTGTAGCAGACAAAGCATACCCCAATCTAATGAAGGTCTTGCTTTGACTGAACTAGAGTAAAGCTTCTTTTGCAACACTTAGGCTGCAGTGAAGTGTTCACAAGTAAACTGGGGTATTCCTTCTGCCCACAATGGGTCACTGCAATGGGTATGGTGATGGTTTGGAAAGGCCAATCATTGACAGAAATGTCCTGATTATTTTCCATGACACTATGTACAAAGCAGGTTTGGCAGAACCACCTTGCCTTGCTTTGCTTGGTTTTCCTGGAATCATAGAATCATTAGGGATAGGAAGACACCTTGAAAGATCATCTAGTCCAATCCCCCAAGGTGAAGAACAGGTCTGCAAATGCAGCTTTTTTTTCTTTTAGATCTCTTCTGTGTAGTCTTTTGCAAAACTGTGGTCTTGAATCACCAAAAATCCAGACAATGGAGATTCAGGAGATGGGTTGGGTTCTTCTGGTTTTATTTTCTTTTATAATTATGCTCTTACATAGTAGCCTAAGTAGCACAAATAATACTCTGCTGGCAAAGCTTCTGTGGCTTTCTAAAGTGTGCTCACCTTGAATGCTTTTATGTGTTTGAAATCACAAGCTTTCATCTGTCAGAAATTCTAAGGCACAGCAGTCTTTAATGTGTGTGGTCAGGTGCCTGCAATTGCTTTCTTTCAATACAGAGAATCTGCACTCCAGAAAATTAGACATGAGTCCTATATCCAGGAATAGCTCAGGATGAAAATGACTCCTCTATTGCATTTCTAAACTAAAACTGGCTTAATGTAAAGATATCTCTCCCCATTTGTACATCCTTCCAAGCAAATCATAGAAATTAACTGAAGCACAGGAGCTGCATGCCAAATACATAATCATAACAACCTGTAATTTTAAATCAGAGGCAAAAAGTAGCCATGAAATTAAGAAATTAGAATGTCATATACAATGGTTAATTTAGAGAGAAAACTGACTGATGAAAAGCACTTTTCTAGTGATGAGCAAATCTCTCTGCAGTCACACTAGTGCAATAAGGGGCCCTGGTAACCACACAGATTTTGATAGTGAAGATAAATAGCAGTGATGCACACCACCCTAAAAGCTGGATTAAAAATATGCCCTATTTTGACATATTGCAGCAGAAATAGATGACATTTGAAATTATTAATTGATGACAAAGTAATAGTTGTTAAAGCAAATAGATTAAATATAAGTGCTAGAAACAAGTAAGTGTTAGCTACAGATAGACAATTACTGAAAGCTACAAATGGATTCTCATGGAAGAAGTAAGTTGTAAAAGATATTCTAGTAAGAGTAATCTGGGTGTAAACGTTAGTTTTTATTTAAGCTATTGGATTTATGAAAAGAACCACATGATGCATGCCTGGAGCAGCAGAGCACTGGACTTAGTGGCCATGGAAATCCCTTCCTTTCCAATATTCCATTTACCTTTTTCAAAACGTTTGAGGATGGTGAGGTCTTTCAGCTGTTGGATTGTCTATTTCCCTGCTAGATTGAGGAGTGCAGGGAAGACTACCACTACTGTAGCTTGTGATTTTCAGCTTAAAACACAGGCTTACAGGGCTTTCACAGGTTGGAGAAACCATCTGTTTTGAGGCACCTGAACCAAACATGGTGATGTTCAGTACAGAGGTGGCTCCTGCACTCTGGTACGGAGCAAAACAGGATGGATTCAGAATCACAGGGCCTGAAAAGGACCATAATTCAGGCTGTATCCAACCCTGCAACCACAGCCTTCATATATCCCAAAGACAACATATATCCCAAAGTGTCAGCATGCAAAGAAATCACTGATTGCTGATGGAGGGTGCTACCTTCACTCTATTTTGGTGATCTAAACTAGAGAAATATTCAATTAATTTTCCAACCCCATCACATTGTTTATAAAAGACAACTTACAACAGCTGTATCTTAGAACTGGTCATCTGAACAAGGATACCAAAACTCTACTGAGCCACCCTGCTCTTTGCTGCCAGGCTCTGATGGTAGTATTGTATGAGTTTTGGGAACTATCTGCACAATGGAAAAAGCAAGATAGGGGTCTAAGGGTCCTGCAAGGATGCTTTCATAATACCCCTCTTTAGAGATTTATAGTTAACACCCCTCTTTGACTCCTTCCTAATTACACCTGTGAAGTGAGTTACAAATGGACTTAGCAGAAGCTCCCTCTCTTACTGTCCTCTGTCACACACTCTTCAAAGTCATAAAATTGCAGTTCTGCTTTGTGGCGCTAAGGCAAGGCCCTTAGGTAGGAGCTGAAAACATAAAGAGGGAAAAGGAAGAAACCAGCAGCAGCTGAAGAGAATCACAAGTCATGTGCAAACAAGCCTGGCTTTGTCAGAGCTGGTCTTTATTAATGATATTTTTCTAGATCAGGTTTCAGCAGGCACTCACCAGCAGCACAGGAGTCTTATTAAAAGCAATAGCTAGCTTTCTGCTCATTTTGCTGAACACTCTTCACTTCAATGAGTTGCAGTTCAGTCCAATTAGTCAGTGCAATTTAGTCTGTTCAATGCAAATCACTGGGGTTTAATTGAAGCCAATTAGGCACAAATCAATAAAAAATTCAAACTAATTATCTCCTATACAAATCAATAGGATTCAATTAAAATCAATGAGGATCTTATTTACTCTAATGACTGACCTGGTCCCCACTTCAATTGTTATAAAAGGAGTTTACACATTGTTCAGTGTGGTGGCTCTTGGCAAGTAGCTTCCCTTTAGTGAGAGGAATATTAATCGTTAGAGGAAAGTATGAAGAAAGTATATAGGTAGGTTGTCCTTCTCCCCCATTTCTTTGTCTTCTAGGGTGAGTTTTCTGCAGTGAAATATTCTCTTGCAGGTTATGCAGGTGGTTGAAAATGTGCAAATTTAGATACAGCTACATGAAAACTGAGCTCTGCAGTCTCAAGAGATTAAAAAAGGATGAATCCATTTACTCCCATCCACATTGTTTATTTTCACAATTTGTGTTGCTTTTACCTTTTATTTATTTATCTTGATTTTTAAAATGCGAATGTTTTTTGAAAAATTGACCTAAAGCTTGTTGGTAGTTGTGTGTTTAACTGCTTAGCTTAACTGACAGCAGCCTCTTGGTGGTGTTAAGCTATAGAGTGATGAGTGATGCTCATTGTGCTTGAGCACAATGCAGATTCACATTCACATGGAATGCGATTAACACTTCAACAAGTGAGTTAAATAGTTAAGGTCTTAGTATACTCTGAAACACACCTGGGGCTGTGCAACCAGCCTCAGTACAAATGTGGCTAGGATGGCGGTACCTTGAGATGCAGTTATGCTTAACTTTGCTTTCTACTCAAACACTGACACAGTATGAGGTATTACCTGAATCCTGGAGGCACCTGTGAAAGTCTCATTCTCTTCTGGTAATGTGTTCCCATCTCTACTTAGCTACCTCCTACTGAAATGTGCAGATTGTCTTTGAATTCAGCAAACATTTGCTCAAGGTTTTAGGAAGGGTGGACCTGAGAGGGAGGCACAAGGTGTAAAATAGAAAAGAAAGATATAAGCTATTAATGAGAAAGGAAGGAAGGTGATGGTGGATTAGAGAATGAGAAATGAAAGAGGGAAGCTGATAGACGCTTTTGAACACTGGGACAGAAAGCAACACCCTAACTCCCATGCTGGAAGCAGAAGTTCCTTTCAAAACAGCCATATCAGTATTCCTTCAAAATGAGATAACAAGAAAGATAAAGAGGGTAAATAATCTCTGGATATGAATGTAAGCACATGATTCCACGAGTGGAAAGGCTTAGATGGCTTGTACCTTAGACAGCAGGACAAAGACAAGTGTTTAAAAGGTTTCAGTCAAACATTCATCTTCAATTATGCTCTCCAGTGTAATTTGAAAAGAGGATTTGAAGATGCATTACTGGATTTGTGGATTGGCTTTTGTGTGGAGTCAAATTCTAGTGTGAGGTCAAGCTACTTGGGTTCACTGTAACCCAAATCTGTACCTCCCCAGCTTGAAATAAACTTCTTGTTTTACCTGAAGTGGAGTCGCAAGCAGAAATGAGATGGAAATTTCAACCCCAAAGCTTCACTGAAGAGCAGTAATGTTTTTTTCCTGAATTCCTGCCCACCTGTACATCTCCAATTTCAGATAAAGTACCTTGTTTTCCATTATATAAATCACTTTTTTTGTACCAGATTGTTCTTGCTCATGCTGAGTCGTAACTATTTAAATGTCTCTACTGATGTCAACAGCTTTGTATGAGATTAAAATACCATCTGACTTCCTGCAAGTATTATATTATACCCTAAGTAAGCACACTTAAAGATAGCATTTGAATTATTATGATCCCAAGGCTTTTTAGGACAAAAAAAGGTAGAAACTCCTTTTCTATTTTTTCATTTCTACTGCAGAGACATCTTTATTAAGGAAGGGGAAGGCCTGATAGAGATTTTCTGAACCTTGAATGTCTTCAATGTTCCATCTTCTGAAGTGCAGTCATGGTTTATAAGAGTCTATTACCAATTTGCAGTGTTTCTGTTGGAGTGGATGCTCAAATGCACAGCCCAGTGGAGCTAAATGGATACGGAAGCAATATTGTTCCTTAATATTTCTTGAATTGATGGGTAGGCTGGGAAACAAAGAAAATGAAAAAAAGAGAACACAAACTATACATGACTGTATGATTCGATAACACACATAAATTAGCAAAAAGAACTGAAGGAACAGCACAAGAAAAATCGGATTGATGCTCTGTTGAGATACCATAAAAATTTAGCAAATATAAACAGTTTTATACTACAGACGAGAATGTGGCAGGCAGATTGGACTGGATGATCTTTCCAGGTCACTTCCAATCCGTAATGTTCTGTTCTGTGACTTGGTCTGGGTGATCCTGCTGTGGCAGGGGGATTGGGCTGGATGGTCTTTCAAGGTCCCTTCCCATCCCTGATGATTCTATAAAAGGTGAAAGGGCCAGTTGCTAGATCTATAAGGAAGAGTTCTCTCTGGGTAGGACTCTGCAGTATTTATTTCAGTGTCAAGTAATAAGCCATGGGTGTGGGTGAGGTGGGCCAAAGAGACATGGCTTAGTACTTTGTGCACAGAAAGGTGATCCTATATGATCTGCGTACTCTCACATCCCCCAGTGGTTTGCTGTTGAGGAACTGCCTGAGTAAAAGCTGGGGGTATGGGGGAACAGAACAACCACCAAAACGCAAAAGAGGATGATGACATGTCTAAAGAAACTAACCGCTAAGCCATACTTGTGAGATTGCTTCTGCTGGGGTCCTGGTAGTTGTAGTCACCATTATGTTTGTGGACAGAAACTTGCCTTGAAGTTAAGGGCATGTGTGCAGGTGATCTTGGAAGGGTGGAAGGAACTGTTCAAACAGAAGGAAAGGCACAAGAAAGGAATCTTTTCCAAGAAGGATATTTCATGATGCCACCAATCGCCATCTAAACTTTTATGTTATATTTTTCCCACAATATTTCTCCTAAGCTGTCCTATAGTTAAATGTCTTTGGGGTGAAAGAGTGAGTCCGTGGGCAGTATAAATATGGGTTGGTTGGTCTGAAGTGCATGAAAGCAGGTCTGTATTACTTTGGAAAGTTAGTGCCTAAGAGGTGGAGGAGGAGATGGTAGTTTTTCCCAGAAAGGTTTGATTCTGTTCTCAGTCTCATGAAGGAAGTTTCATATTTAAAGCCCAAGTTCCTGAAAAGAGGAATGGAAGTAACTTACTAAAAAATGAAAGATTTCAGTACTTGGAATTGGTAGAGAATTTGTAAGGAAGGCTTGGGCTTAAGACTGAAAGACCATGGATAAACCAAATCTGTATGTGCTGATGACTTAAATCCTATTTCAGACTTGTTTTCCCTGTATCAGTTAGGGTTTTTTACTCTTAATAGTAATAAAGATGGTAAAGCTATTGGGTGACTAAATTGAGGACAGATTTAGCTGAGTACAAATGAGCCTCCAAGGACCTGGAGCAAGAGTCTCTTTGCACAGTTTAGCAAAGGTAGCTCCCTGCCCACTCTGAATTCAAATTACTGCTAGGTACTCACATACTATAGACTTGATATATCTACTTCCAGTTGCCTTCTCATCCTACTTACAGCTAGATCTATACTTAGTACAAGGCATGAAGTATGGCTGAGAGAAACCCAGCATTTCCTCATTTGGCTGCTTCCCCAATTTTTGTTGATGTTTTGGTGGAACAAATGGGATGTTCTGGACTGCATAGAAATCCACAGAAGATTTCCAGACGTTTGTCTGAATTCCCATTTTGGCAAGCATTGTTCTGAATGTGGCTTGGGGATATAAGTGGTGTCTGGTAAAACCAGCTGTATTTTGTTAGGGTCACCTCCAATGGTGGTGATTGAGCCAGCTCTGTTTAATAGCCATTTAATTCTCTTTCCCTTCAGTGTCACATTGAATAAAAAGTTCTCATTTTTATTTTCTTTATGCTTTATTTCAAAGCTAAATGGGCTGTACATATTACTGGTCTTAATCCTTCACGGAACTAGCACAAATTGACATTTTCCACATCCCAGGGTAAGACAAAGATTAATTAAAACCTCATGCTGGCATATTATCCTCATTTTAATTTTGTTTCTAATTCCCATGAATTTTAGGCTAACTTTAAAATGATTCCTTTTCCAAATGTGAATAAATCTGAGCAAGAGTCTCAAAAATAAAACCCCTTAGGAGTCACCCAAGCATTGGTAATATCCATGCCCAAGTGACGATAGGAAATTTCCCAAGACATCCAGTTCTCTAGCAAATCCCAGACTGGTTTTGCAGAGTTTAGATAAATAAAGATGAATGCCCAAGCTTCTAATTGCTCATCCAATTAAAGATTGTGAGTCATAGTCATATCCATCCTAAAGGATTACAGGAGATGAAAAGCAGTGCAGTTGTGATGGAAGCTGAGTAGAAAATCACTCCCTAGTTCTTCTGTTCTCAGTGTATCCCTGTTTTACCTGTGATAGGAAGCTTTGGTATTTGTTACTTCTATGTGTGTTTCTGTGTGACTCCAGATTCTAATAACTGAACCATAACAAATGGATCCAATACCAGCAGCTAATTTGCACGATAAAGACCTTTTTCTTTCAGGAGTATTGAGGTGGCTGGAAACAAAGGCAACGAAATGAAGCTGTTGCTGGCTTGTGTTTTTATCACCTTCCTTATTGGCCAGAACTTTGAGGAAAGGTTTTACTTCTCTCTACTTTTTTTCCTCTTCCTGTTCCTGTCCTTCTTTTCACTTGGTCTATAGCTCTTGTGGGAGATAGGCACAAAAGGCCCAGATGTTTGTGAGCGTGAGATTCCTGTGTCCCTGTCTTTAGGAGCAGAGATTCCTTGGGTTGGCAGCTAAAGGAGGGAGTCTAGTTTAGATGAGAGAGCCCTATTTTTGTTAAAGGAGGAAAGGAAGCAAATGCTGAAGTTCAAAGTGTCTGAGGGAGGATGTTTGCAATTGCAGCATTAATACTGAGGCTAATGTCCATCAACATGCCAATGAGCCTAAAGTAGTACATGCTAACATGTTACTATGTTAGTAAACTCTACACCCAGCTCATGCTAAACAACATCTAAGAGGCAGAGACATACAGAGTTAGGGTATAAACATGTGGGAGGGATAATATCTGGCTGGGAGGTAAAGATTGAAGTCCTAGAAGAGATGGTCAATGGGCTGTACTCCTCTTCCTCCACCCATGACAGGAACACCTTTGTGGTAAGTACACTCTCACCATTTGATGAAAATACCTGGTATTGTCATCTTTTTGCTAGCATGACTGTTAGTTACTGCTTATTAGAGCTGCTGCAGCAAGTGCATTTATTGATGGCAATTCTGAATCTATTATATGCATCAAATTTTATTTTTATTGACTTTGCAGAACAGTGTCAGTGAAAGTCCTTCAGGCTCTGGCAAGCAATCACTAACTCTTAAACTCTTTTTTGAGTGCCAGCCTTTTGGCCTCTGGCAGGCAAAAATTAAACTCCTGCCTTTAATGTGACAGCTATATATATCCTCAACAGAGTGATGTGTTCTCTCTTTGGATTTACATTGCACAGGAGGAACGCAGTAAAGGACCTTTGTTTCAGGCAGAAAAGAAAGAGTACAGGACAGTATGCCCTCTTCTAACCTGGCATAGAGGCAGTGTTCCATACTGTGCCCGGTCACAGGAGGAACTGACAGTATTACTATTCCTCATGAAAAATCCAGTGCACAGATGCAGAAATCAAGCAGCAGCTACCACTTGTATTTTTACTTTGTTTGCAAAAATTTTATTCACACACTTGTGTTTTCCCATAGTTCTTACTGTTGTACTGTATTAATCCTTTGCTGGTATGAATTGTCATCTAGCAGCGTTACCATATTATGCTGTTATTAAAAGCTAAAAAATGTTATAATTAGTTCAGAGCAGAGAATAGACGATGCAATTCTGATTGCGTTCACATTCCATCTGTTGTAAAACTCTGTGCTGAACTGGATTGACTAATACAATTATGCTAGATTTGTTGCCTTGTAATTATACTCTCCTGACAAAAGTCAATTTATACATCAATTTGTAGTGTTTGAATAACTGTTTCAAAATAAGTAATTCTATTAAAAATCCTCCATAAGCAAAAAGTCAGGAGTAGGGACAAGTTATATAAATGATTTAATAATCTTTTCAGTGTATTTCTTCACCTTTCTAATATATAAAATATTTTCTTGTTATTATGTTGGTTAGTCATAGAATCAGAATCATTAGGGATCAGAAGGAACCTCAAAAGATCATCCAGTCCAATCCCCCTGCCACAGCAGGATCACCCAGACCAAGTCGCACAGGAACACAGCCAGGCAGGTTCCTGGAACGTCTCCAGAGAAGGGAGACTCCACAACCCCCCTGTGCAGCCTGTGCCAGTCTCCCTGGGAAGAA